>SKCR01015653.1:0-47120 GCA_019454045.1 Zanthoxylum bungeanum
AGCTGTGAACATAACTAAGACAAACATTTTTAAAGTAAAAGCCTTGTCGTTTCTTTAATTCCTTCGTGTCTGCCATATCCAAATGGTAGTCACTTTGGGATATGTCAATTATCCTTTCCAATATTTCAGAAACCTAGGCCAAGCCTTGGGTTTTTAGAATATCGAAACGATTTTCACCTCGTGCTACATGCCCAATTGCAAACTTTGACTTTATCTCCTCTAGAATAGTCAATTAATTCTCCAAGAATTATAAATTGCAATTTTAATACTTCTTAAATCTAAAATTAGATTTATGACAAGTATATTAAATTAAGCACTAAAGTCATCATCACATAAATCTTCCAAAGATTTTATGCTCTACTTACTTATTTTGCTTAATTTTGGGCTTAAGGTATAATAAGTTATTTTATCAAATAAAGTAACCTATATTTATTCCCAATATTTAAAAAATTTAAATCCCATATTATATTTTAAATATCCAACTTTTCAATTTTATCTTGATTACAATAGTCCAACTATTTAATCAACGATTAGTGGTACTATAATTATTATAATGATTATAATAGTCCAACTATATAATCAAATATAATCCAAATTAATTAACCTCAATTACATTGATTACTATAATCCAATTATAAAATCAACTGTAAACTGAAATTAATAATACAAATATATTGATTAATATAATCCAATTATATATAATCAAGATAATACAGTCCAACTGTTTATTAAAACAACAATTTAAATATTAGTCCAACTAACATTTGATATAACGACGAAATAATTTAAATGAGCGCGTATGGCGAGTAATTGAACGAGTATTGCATTCAATTCTTGCCTCCCACTATTTTTCGTCGAGCCTCTAACCCTCTGTCGAGTACTCGGGAAACCGTGTTTCCTAGTGGGCTAGGATCCCGTTAAATATCACACAATCTTGACTTTGGCCAACAAATTGTATGATAATTAACTAGGTAGATCTCGAAGATCAATTGGATCTCATCCAATTCCTAGATCCAGTAGGCGGATATCCAAATCCTAAACATATATCTTATATATGCCAATACATCCAATGTATTACCTAACCTTTTTCCTCTGAATCAACTAAGCCTTGGCTTTGCATAACAAACCTAGTGATCCCAGTCAAGCGCGACCCATTGACATGGAAAGTTTCGTAATCAATTTCGATGGACAAGAAGTGGTCTTGACTTTGGCCAACAAACCACAACTTGGACAAGACCCGATATGGAACAAAACTCTCGTGATTTAAACACATCTTTGACGGACAAAGGGCTTGACTTTGGCCAACAACCCAATGCCAATCTCGGATCTTGAGTGAGAATCACTCAATGGAAGGAAAAACACTTGATATTGAGCGAGGGTTTTTCGCGTGCAATTGGCTACCAATTTATTATCTTTGTTAAGGTCTCATCATCATACCCCTTAAACATGCATTCTAAACACACATAATAAAGCGCATATGAAATAAATATAATGAATATGCGGATGGATACTTTACATTGATCCTAGATCAATCTCTCATTTCTCTCTCCAAAGCTAGCACATGTATTTACTTCTACACCCATTACACTACACTTCTAAAGAAACCTCATTTACATTGAGGGGAATAGGTGAGAAGAGAATACAAAGAAATAAGAGATAAGGCTGGACTCACAGGTCCAATTAATAAATCAAATTTATTACAATTTCCAAAATCGCCCCACCCGACTAATATCCATCCGATATACATTATTCATACATCACAACCATGTATTCATACAAGCATTTATCAATCAATCTAATCAAATTAATTAATCTGATAATTAGTGATCATCCAATGTTCAAACAAAGATTTGATTTGTTCGAGTCAAACTCGTATTGCGAACATGTACACAAAGTACGATTTCTCAATTAAATTAAATTACATAATTAAATCCAATTTAATACGTATTTAATTCTAATTGATTATTTAATTCCAAATTAAATATTACACTTTATAAAATAAACCTTTACGACTTAAATTCCAAATTTAATCGTTACGGGTCTCAAAGCCCGATTAATATCCAATATTAATTTAATTAAAGTCCAATGGGCTTTTAATTAATTTCTTGAGGCGTGGACTTTTGGTCAACTCGGGTCAAACCGAATAACCAAAATCCAATCTGGGAGTTACCCCATAAGCCCATAAATTAATTTAGGCGCATTAGGCCCAATTAAACATTAAAGGTTTATTAGTCGCATTTGTGCCTTTTGGAAGCGGTTTTGGGCCTAATTGGATCCAACCATTTTGGCCTAAACCAACTTTGTACAACAAAGTCCAATAAACCCAATAACAACTTTAAAAGCCCAAATCCAATTTTAAGCCCAATATTTAATTCCAAAAATTCCAAATTTTTCATTTAATTACCTAAAGTTATAGCATTATTAATTACCCAAATCAAAGTTTCCAAAACATGAAATTTGTCCAATTAATCATGCTTAACATCAATTAATCATGTCCAACATAATTTGATCAAAATCAACCCCAATTAATACATGATAAAGTCTCGGCCATAAGGGGAAAAATGCCCAAATCAAATTCAATCCAATTGAACCCAATCAAACATAAATTCAACATCCCCAAATGATTTCTAGTCATCCAAACACAAAAAATCAAAAATCCAAGACATTAGGGAGCTTGCCAAATTCGGCCATCCAAAGCAATTTGGGGAAAATTGTTCCAAACTAATTTTCAACAATTGATCCAATCAATCCTTAATTAAACATACTTTAAGCATTCTAAATCATCCAATTTCATTAAACATGCTCAAAATCAAATTTACCCAAATTTCAATTTTGGCCAACAATAAGCAAATTGGGGAAAATTGTTCCAATTAATTTTTCATCAAATTGATCTAATCATCATCAATTAAACAATATTTAAGCATTCTAATTCATCCAATTTCATTAAACATGCTCAAAATCAAGTTTACCCAAATTAAAGTTTTGGCCAACATTAAGCAAATTGGGGAAAATCAATCCAATTAATTTTTCATCAAATTGATTACATATAACTCTAAGTTATCCATATACAAGCATTCTTAAACAACAATTTGTCAAAATTATGCTTAAATCAAAAAGCCCCAAATTTTGCTCAAGAACCCTAAATTCGTTTAATGCAACCAATAGCTCAAGATACCATTGTTGAGTTTCAATCAAGTCCCAAGGATCATAAATCATGATTGGACGAGTTGAATATATATCAAAGGAGGTGCGGAATAACTCACATTGATCGGTAGAGATGCAACAAAGATGAAGTGCGAACTGCTCTCCCTTGCTCGGCAGTGACCTGCGCGTGTGAGGGGCTGCACGGTGGTGACTGGTTCGGCTTCTTCAAGGTTCGGCCATGGGAGACACCATTGAAGCTCCAAGCTTCAAGCTTTCCAAGCTCACAAACTCACTTCCCTATCACCTTTGTATTCCTCCATGAGTGTTCTAGCACTTAGATCTTGCTACAAGATCAAAATCTACTCCATTTTGTGTGAAAAACCAGAAAAAATGAAGAAGAAAATCGGTCAAGGAGAGCGTGAGAAGAGAGAAACCATTTTGGCTCCATTTTGCCAAAACCGTGAATGTTGAATCAAGAGAGAGAAAAAGTGATGCCTTTTTGTATTACCTTTCTTTTTTTATTTTATTTACCAAGTAAGTAAATAAAAGATATACAAAACTTTTATTAAAAAGTCAAAAGCAAAAAGCAAAAGCTTTCAATCAACTTTTCACCCATCACTTCTACTTTTACTTTAAGTCACATCACATCACTTTAATAAAGTGACATGTTGTCAAGTCACATCACTCAAAGTGACAATTGATTTGACGCATGATGTGACTAATGATTTGACGCTTGATGTGACTTGCATGCCGCGCTCGAATTCGAAATGCGAATGCGCTCGCAATCACTCTCGGGCTCGGGTTCGCTAATTCCAAATTAACGAATTTTCCGTCGCGTCGTAATTAAATGATTACGCCTAGCGAAATCATTATTCACGTCGCTAACGAATTAATTCTAAATTAATTCGTTCGCCCGAATTAAAATCCAATTTCAATTCCGCGTCGAAATCTAATTTCGATTAATATATCGAATATATTAATTTTACCGATTAATTCCAAATTAATCGTTCTCTCTCTTTAACGATATTTTATCCGAGATAAAATATCTCCGTAATTAATCCCAGATTAATTTTCTCTCTCTTCCAATTAATCCCATATTAATTAAAGTGCGAGTCATACGTCATCAGTGAATCTTCAGGAAGCGACCCATGAGATCTCCGGATATGTTGGCAGTAAATACGGTCGTCGAACTATCCGAACACGTAAGTACCTCGTACTACGTTTATACCGATTTACAAGACAAGGTTGGCTTCTAGCAAAGCGCCATGCCTACCCAATTCTCCAGAAATATTCTTACAGGAATATATAGATCTGTATCAAGCGTAGTATACCGTAGTATTGTGTATATCGGCCCAGTATCGGATAGTCACGTGCTAGGGCTGGGACTGGATAAGTGTCTGCCCCGTCCGAAGCACATGTCGGATGTCTGGTAACTAGTCTCTATAATCAGATATTCATGACCTGGTCATAATATCATGATTGGATGCGCATCACTCAAGAGCACTAGAACTGTATCCTGCGTGACATCATCTCCACTATGACTGAAGTGATACTTCCGTCTTGACATCACACCCAATACACTACGACTCTCTGATAAACCCAGAAGTGGTGTACGCAGAACCGGTTAAAGCCCTGTACCACCAAGACCAAAGTCTACCGATTATCGTAAGTATTAGCGGTGCAAGTCTCAGGTTAAGACCAAATACACCTACCCTGATGTCGGACTCCCATAGACACATAGTCATAATACCAATGGGATTCCGAGGGGTCTATCCAGAGCGAAGCTGTTTCCCGTACCATCGTGAAACACAACCTCCTATCGCACTTGCATAAGTATCCAATACTTAAATATATGAGAACTATACCGTCGTGCCCTCACAACGCGCACAAGTGCAATACTAGCCTATTCCGCATTATCGATGTCCTGTCTCGATAATACTCCGGCTAGGGATATTTAATGATTAATCCTTCGTGGACTGATACTGTCTCATATCATCTCAATCCAGGAACTAATCATATGGACCTCTCTTCATTTATAAATTTATGGTGATCTACTCACAAATGATGAGAGTGCAATTTCCTTGTCACATAGTTAATTTGTACAACAACACCATGATCTGTACAAATAGTGACGCTATGGGTCATATTATCCAACATAAATATGTACTAACATTCAGAATCTGCTATGAGCAGGATACTGACTTCAATTGAGATTAATCTGCGAATTGAAAACGAGACGAAAGTCGCTGTTTTAACCATAGATACCTAAGTTTAGTAACTAGCTTCATGTATGTACTTAAAATAGGAAACTGTTATAATGTAACTAGTTTGACTAGATACATTATCTATATATCATTGTATAACGCGCTGCGGGTGAACCTTTATATTCTAGAACACTAAAGTGTTTTATTTATAAAGATGATATTGAATAATAACACATTAGATGTGAATAACAGCATTTATATTTTGAATATAAATAAATCTAAAAAATATAACATGACAACAAATAGCTCAAACTGATTTGATCAGAAGAAATTTATTTGTGGCATTGTAGTCTGGGACACAATCAAACAAGAATCTTATATCCACACTTTTGAAGAGTGGGTAATCGGATTGATTTGATCCTATTCAAATAAAGTCTACGAATCTAGTTTATTGGGCAAAGTGCCTAAAACGCCTTTACTTGGTAAAAGTGCAAATGCTACCGATCTATTAGCCCTAATTCATAGTGAAGCAAGTGGGCCCATGTCTAGCTAGGCTAGAGGTAGATATGAATATTTCGTGACCTTTACGGATGTGGCATCACGTTATGGTTATGTGTCTCTTTTCAAGAACACAAATCAGAAACTTTTATAGTTTCAACGCGAAATAGAGAAATAGACCGGCTAAAGTATTAAACCATCATGGTAAGACCGTAATGGAAAATACTTAAGCAATAAGTTTCTAATATACTTGAAAGAGTATAGTATTCTTTCAATGAGGACTCCTCCCGGAACACGTCAATTTGACGGTGTGTCCGAACAGAGTAACCGAATTTTTTTGGACATGATAAGGTTAATCATGAGTCGCTCTGAGCTACCATTTCCTTCAACGGATAAGCATAAAAGGTGCAAGAACTTATTTAGAATAAGGTTCCATAAAAGTCTGTTTGACAGATTTCATATAGATATGAACATGAAAGAAACCGGGTACCTCATTCCTGAAAATTTAGGAATGCTAGGCATATGTTTGGATAATACCAAACTAAAACCCAAATTGGATAAGTGCCGAATTGTAGGTTATTCTAGGGATACCGAAATATTGTACTTATACAACTCACAAGAGAACAATTTTATTGTTGCTCACCATGCATTTTCCTGAGAGGAATACTGATATGCAGTGGTAAGTGGGAGGATAGTAAAACTCGATGAAAATCAGAGTAATACTATTCCAAGGCATTGAATCTTAATGGAACATAAATAGTTCATCAAGGATGAAACTATTACCAATAATCTTCGAATACACAAGAACCACGTTTGTCGGAAGAGATTCAGAAAACAACCTGGGCCATGGGTTTCTGATCTCACCTCATAAAAATGTCAATCTTATTGAGGATACCAACAACTGACTACGTCTGAGGAAGTGATAAAGGTATCGACTCCATATTATGGCAAAGTGCCATGAAGACCGAAATGGATTCCATATATATCAACTATGTTGGACACTAGTTGATGTACCGCAAGACATTGTGCCTATTGGTACTTTATAAGTCGTTAAGGAAGACATACATGGATGGCAAATACCAACGTATAAAGCTAGGCTTTTAGTGGAAGGTATCGTTATCAACATTGTGTTGATTACGATTCAACCTTTTAACTATTGCCACGGCAAATTCATTTGGATAATGCTTTCCTACTAATGCTGCATGTTTCATTTATGAAATATGACAGCTGAACGGGAAAATCGCTTTCCTGAAAAGGAAACCTTTTGGAGGATGTTTAAAACATCCTGTCGGTTTTGTCGTACCAAAACTAGCAAACAAGGTTTGCAGATTATTCGATCCATGCCTGGATTGAAGCAAGCATTAGGTTCTTGGAATTATCTTTTTGATGTAATCAGAATAGTTTATGATTTAATTCAAAACGAAAATGATTCTTGTGTATATAAAGAGGTTAGTGGGAGCTCACTAACAGTGGTTGTCCTATAAATAATGTATATTTGTCATTTCTTGGAAATGATATTCCCATAATAATAATCAGCGAAAGCTTGGCTTTCGAGAAAACACTCTCCGAGAAATCGTACATTGAAAAATGTACGCGCCCTGGTGTCTCATACGCTTTGAGCATATGCAGTCACAATCAGGCCAATCCATGTGATAGTCACTGGATTGATATTAAGAACATCCATTAGTATCTTAGAGAACTAAGGATGCTATCTTAACATGGAGATGGAGAACTTGAATTGACTAGGTTCACTGCTGCAAGTTTCTAAACCGATAAAACGACTATAAGTCGAAACAACGGTACTATACAGTTTGAAATAACGGTACAGTAAGCTGGAAATCTTCCAAGCAAGATACTGTTACCAAACAAACAACAAATGCAGGTTATTGCTGCAAGTGAGGCAGCAATAGAAGCCATTTGGGTCGATAATAATCTAATTAGATTAGATATCATTCTCTTAGCAGCTGAGCTAGGCTTCAGCACATGGTAAAGAATTAATGGTCTCATCAACGATCCAGATACATACTTCGATATTCATCTGATTCGTTCAGATCATACATCGTGGCGATGTGATGATCGAATAAATCGCATCTGATGATAATAATGCAAATCCGCTGACGAAGCCTTTTCTCAGCAGTTTGAGCCAACTGTACATAGTTCGGGTGTTAGACACTCGAGTGACTAGCTATAGGCCAAGTGGGAGATTGTTGGACAATTATGACACATATCATCACTATTTGTACAGATCATGGTGTTGTTGTACAAAATTAACTATGTGACAAATGAGATTGCTCTCTTATCATTTGTGATTAGATCACCTATATATAAATGATAGGAGGTCCTTATGATTTGTTCCTGGATTTAAATGATATGAGACAATATCAGTCCACGAAGATAAATAATTAATATCCTTAGTCCAGAGTATTATCAAGATTGGACATCGATAATGCGTAAAAGACTAGTATTACACTTGTGCGCGTTGTGAGGGGCATAACGACATATTTCGAGATTATCATGTATAGGATTACGATGGTACGAAATGCGGATAGACTAAGAATATTTGTATAACTAGTGTCCTAGGTCTTGGTGTAATTTTGGTCTACTGAGACTTGACGCTAATACTTCGACAATCATATACTTTGGGTCATAGGCTTGACTTTCAGGATAGCTAAATAGGTTGTGTTTTATCGATGGTACGGGAAACAGCTTCGCTCTGGATGACCCTATCAGAATTCCATTGGTAGTATCTATGTGTCTATGGAAGTCCGAATATCAGGGTAGGTGTATTTTGGTCTTAACATGAGACTTGCACCGCTAATACTTGCGACAATCAATATACTTGTGGTTGTGGTCATCCAGGGCTTTAACCGGTTCTGTGTACGCCTCTGTTGAGTAGTTGAGAATCGTAGTCTCTTGGGTGTGATGTCAAGACGGAAGTATCACTCAGTCATATGGAGATGATGATAGAGCGTAGGGATACATAACTGGTTCTCTAAAAAGGTTGCAACCGTCGGGATAATATGACTTGTCATGATTATCCGATAATAAAGAAGACTAGTTGCTCGTAAATCCGATATTGCTTGGTCGAGGCAGACACTGTACCAGCCCCAGGCATTGCATGTGATCATCCGATACTGGATCGAAATACAAAAGCTACGTATACTACACTACACCTGATATAGATCCTTATATTCCTGTAAGGATATTCTGGAGAATTTGGTAGGCATGGCGCTTTGCTAAAGCCACCTTGTCTTGTAAAATTGGTAAAACGTAGTACTAGGTAATTACGTGTTTCGGATAGTCCGACGACCGATTACTACTGCAACGATGTATCCGTGTTAGACAGTTATGACCCATAGCGTCACTATTTTGTAAATGATATTGTATTATTTTACAAAATTAACTATGTAGTAATGAAATTGCCTTTTACCGTTTTGTAATTTATTACTTTGATATAAATGGTAAGAGTCCCTATGATTAGTTCCGGATTGTGATGATATGAGACGGTATCAATCCATAAAGGTTTAATCATTAAATATCCCTAGTCGTAGTATTATCGAGATTGGACATCGATAATGCGGAATAGACTAGTACTGCACTTGTGCATGTTGTGAGGGCACACACGGCATAGTTCTCATATATTTAAGTATAGGATACTTATGCAAGTGCGGTAGGAGGTTGTGTTTTACCGATGGTACGGAAAACAGCTTCGCTCTGGATAGACCCCGCGGAATCCCATTGGTAGTATGTCTGCGTGTCTATGGGAGTCCGCTTCAGGGTAGGTGCATATGATCTTAACCTGAGACTTGCATCGCTAGTACTTACGACAATCGGTAAACTTTAGTTTTGGTGGTCCAGGGCTTTAACGGGTTCTGTGTACACCTCTTCTGGGTTTATCGAGAATCGTAGTGTATTGGGTGTGATGTCAAGATGGAAGTATCACTTCAGACATATGGAGATGATGATCGCGAGGGATACAGAACTAGTACTCTATAATGGTTGCAACCATCGGGATAATATGACTAGGTCAGGATTATCCGATTCAAAGAGACTGGTTGCTTGATGTCCGATATGTGTATCGTACGGGGCAGACACATCTCCAGCCCCAGGCCTTACATGTGATCATCCGATACTGGTTCGATATACACTATACTACGGTTATACTACGCCTGTTATAGATCTTATATTCCAATAAGAATATTTCTGGAGAATTGGGTAGGCATGGCGTTTTGCTAGAGGCTAACCTTGTCTTGTAAATCGGTAAAAACGTAGTACTTGGTACGTACGTATTCAGATAATCTGACGGCCGTATTTACTGCCAACATATCCAGAGATCTCTTGGGTCGCTTCCCGAAGATTCACCAATGACGTATGATTCAAACTCGATTAATCTTGGATTATTACGGAGAGACTTTATCTTGGATAAAGTACTATAAAAAGAGAGAGAACGATTAATTTGGAATTAATCGTAAAAATATTATATTCGATATAATAATCGAAATTCGATTTCGACGCGAAATTAAAATTAGATTTTAATTCGGGCAAACGAGTTAATTTAGAATTAATTCGTTAGCGACGTAAATAATAATTTCGCTAGGCGCAATTATTTATTTAAATTCGATTTAATTAACGTCGCGACGTAAGTTCGGTATTTCGGAAATATCGAACCCGAACGCGTGAGTGCGCGTGGGCCCACTTTCATTTGGGTTGTGTGGGGCCCACATGACACATGTCATTTTATGCATTATTTAATTGTTAATACATTGCATGGTGATAGTGTACAATACACTCAATGGTTTTGCATGGAGTTTGAGTGTTTGACACTCTAAGCCATTGCATGATTTGTGTCATAAGTTTATTATTAATTTAATAAATATTATGGCATAAATATAAATTGATTTTTTGTAACAAAAATCATTAGACTCCTCTCTCTCTCACATTGCCGAAACTACATGCAGTTTTGGGCTCTCCATTTCTTCAATTTTTGTGCAAATTTGAAGAAGTTGTGCATTCAAAATCACAACAAAGGCTAGCACCTTCAAGGGATCATACATAGGTGATATGGGAAACTAATCCTTGAGCTTGGAAGGATCAAACTCGACTTGGAGTCCCTCTTTTCTTCTTGGCCGAGAGCTTCACTGCACAAGGGAGGAATTTCGCATCATCTTAGCATCCATTTTCAAGTATTGTGAGTATGATTCCGCCATACTTCAATTAATTCATTCATGTATTTATATATTTTGCTTGTTCTTGTTGATCTTGGGGCTTGGTTATTTTTTCCAACAATGGTATCATTGAGCTTAAAGAGCATGCAAATATATTAGGATGTTATTTGGGGAAAATTGTATGAAGCATGATTTGATGAGTTTGCTTGATTAAATATGCTTAGATGTATGTTATTTAGATTATACATCATCAATTTCATGGAAAATAAATTGGATTAATTTTTCCAACCAAAATGAGGCTTGGCCGAATACATGCAAGCATATGGACTAGATGATTTTTTAATTTTAAGACATTAGATGACTTGAAACAATATGGAATGATGATTTGTAACTCGATTGGATTGAAAACGAAATCGGAACCATTTTAATCACCTTGGCCGAATGCTTGATGGAGGATTAGGGACTTGATTTTTTGATTAAATAATGTTGGACATATATTAAGATAAAAATATGATTAATGGATTAATTTGATATTTTGGGAATATTGATTTAAAGGATTAATCATGATAATACACTTTAATTAATTAAGTTATAAAATTTGGAATTTTAAAATTTGGTTAGTTGGGCTTAATTTTGAATTGGGCCTAAAACTATATATTTGGACATAATGGGCTTGGTTGGGCCAAGTAGATTTGGACCATTTGGATTGGATCCAAAATGGGCCTAAATCACACCATTTAAGCCCAAATGTAATAAATGGGCTTTTATGTTTAATTGGGCCTTATGGGCTTGATATTGATTTTATGGCATATGAGGGTGATTCCTTATTGGGCTTGGTAATTGGGTTTGACCCATACATTGACCAAAACCCAAGCCTAAAGAAATCAATTGAAAGCCCATCGGACTTTAATTAAACGGACATTAGATGTTAGTTGGGCTTTGAGACCCGATTGTATTAGATTTGGAATCTAAGTTATAAAAGCACAATAAAAGTGTAAATATTTAATTTAGAATTAAATAATAGGATTAGTATTGAATACGACTTAAATTGGATTTAACGAGTAGTTCGATATAATTCGTGAATTCATACTATAAGTATTTATTCTCAAATTGAGTTGGACTCGCGCAAATGCAAACAATTGTTTGAACATTGTATTGTCACCTAATTAAAGACTAATTAATTGGATTTGATTGGTTGTATAACATGCCTTGAATGAATGAATGTGGATGTGTGATGTATGAATAGTGTATATCGGATGGATATTAGAAGGGAAGGGTAATTTTAGAAATTATTGTAAATTTAGAATTTATAAATTGGACCTGCGTGTCCAGCCTTTCTCTTATTGTCTCTTTGTATTCTCTTCTCACCTAATTCCCCTCAATGTAAATGAGGTTTCTCTTATTGTATTATGTAATTGGGTAAGAGTAGAATAGTGCTAGCGGGGAGAGGAAAGGGAGTGATTTGTTCTAGGAACAAGTTGTTGTTCATATCCATCCGTATATCGCTATTACTTTACTTTACGCGCTTTATGATGTTTTAGAAGCATGCTTAAGGGTGTATGATGATGAGACCTAACAAAGATAAATTAATTGGTTGCCAATTACGCGAAAAATCCCTCAAACAATATTAAGCGATTTTCCTTCCGTTGAATGATTCTTTCTCAAGATCCGAAATTGGCATTGGTTTGTTGGCCAAAGTCAAGACCTTTGTCAATTGAGGATGTGTTTGAATCATGAGAGTTTTGTTCCACATCGGTGTCCTGTCCAAGTTGTGATTTGTTGGCCAAAGTCAAGATCACTTCTTGTCCATCGACATTGATTACGAAACTTTCCTCGTCAATGGGTCCCGCTTAACTGGAATCATTAGGTTTGTTTGCCAAAGCCAAGCTTAGTTGATTCAGAGGAAATGGTTAGGAAAATGTATTGGATGCATTGACATATGTATATGTTTCGGACTTAGATGTCCACCTACCGGATCTAGGAATTGGATGGGATCCAATTGATCTTCGAGATCTACCTAGTTAAATATCATACAATTTGTTGGCCAAAGTCAAGGTTGTGTGTTATTTAACGGGATCCTAGCCCACTAGGAAATTGGATTTCCCGAGTACTCAACAGAGGGTTAGAGACTTGCAGAAAATAGTGGGAGGCTAGTATTGAATTTGCAATTATCGTTCAGATACTTAGCTTTACGCGCTTACACAACTTATTTCGTCAATATTTACACATTAGTTGGACTAATACAATGTTATTTTTTTTTGTAACAGTTTGACTGTACCCACATATCGTTAACTAGATAATTAGATTATCGTAGTTAAGATGGCAAACAAAGGAAATGTCCGTGACATAATCATGGGTGATAATGTGTTCAAGGGCACCAACTCTTCGCCGACTGGGAAATGAACCTAAGGATAGTCCTTGGGGCGGAGAGGATACTGTATACGATACAAAAACCTCTCGGGCCTAAGCCCACTGAGCCACTTGAGCTGGAGTTATGGAAAACTCACAGTGATGATTGTGACACGGCTCAGTCGATCATGCTTGCTTCAATGACTCAACACTTTCGCCGCCAGAATAGGGACTTGGATCCTTATAATATGATGGCAAGATTGCAAGATCTTCACCGCACTAATAAGCGGATGGCGAGGTACGAGTTAGTGAAGAAAATCTTTCGCTCCCGTATGACTGATGGTAGTTCTGTTGAGGTCCATGGGACTCAAATGATAGCCGATATTGATGAATTGGCTAATATGGGTATAGTCTTGGAGGCTGAGCTGTCTATAGATGTACTTCTACACAGTCACTACCCGATACTTGGAAACAGATTGTCATCAACTACAAATTGATGAATTCGGATGATACTCTTGGAGAGTTATTATCGATTCTCAAGGAGTCAGAGAAAGAGCTTCTGAAAGGCAACAAGCGCGAGGCGCACTTTGCATCAACATCTCAAACGCCGAAAGCTGGGCTCAAGGCAACTGGGGGGTGTTAGAAGAAAAAGCATAGAAACAAAGGCAAGGCCAAGTCAACAAAGGCTTCTGGGAAGCCAAGGGACAAGTCTCAAGATGTTTGCCTGAAATGCGGCAAGAAAGGTCACTGGAAGCGTGACTGCCGCATGAACAAGGGACACAAGGAGGACATACAGGCGGGCAAGGCACCGGCCTCAGGTATGTTTGTTATTGAGATAAATATGACTACTTCTAGTCTTAATAAAAATTGGATTTTTGATTCTGGCTGTGGTTCTCATATTTGTACTGATGTGCAGGATCTGCATGATAGCAGGAGACTGGCTTCGGGGGAGGTAGATCTACGAGTTGGAAATGGAACTTCTGTTGCTGTTTTGGCCGTAGGCACTTTTGTTTTGGAACTGCCCTCGGGGCATGTACTTAAACTAAATGACTGTTATTTTGTTCCTAGTTTAACTAGGAATATTATTTCTGTATCTTTGTTAACCCAGTATGGGTACACTTTTGTATTTAAAAACACCAGGTGTTATTTATATAAAGATGATGCAGAAATTTGCACTGCCGATGCAAATAATGGTCTTTATATTTTGAATATAAATAAATCTCCAAAACGTAAAATAACAAACAAAAGGCTCAAAATGAGTAATCCAAAGGAAGAAACTTATTTGTGGCATTGTCGTCTGGGACACATCAACAAGACTCGCATATCCACACTTTCGAAGAGTGGGTACTTGGACGGATTTGATCCAAATTCATATGACGTCTGCGAATCTTGTTTATTAGGCAAAATGCCTAAATCACCTTTTAGTGGTAAAGGTGAACGCGCCACTGAACTGTTAGCCCTCGTTCATAGTGACGTTTGTGGGCCCATGTCTAGCCAGGCTAGAGGTGGATATCGATACTTCGTAACCTTTACGGATGATGCATCGCGTTATGGTTATGTGTATCTAATGATGCACAAGTCGGAAACTTTTGAGAAATTCAAAGAGTTTCGACACGAAGTTGAAAAACAAACAGGCAAGAGTATTAAGACATTACGGTCGGACCGTGGTGGCGAATACTTAAGTAATGAGTTTCAAGATTACTTGAAAGAATATGGTATTCTTTCACAATGGACTCCTCCTGGAACACCACAATTAAATGGTGTGTCTGAACGGAGAAACCGTACCTTGCTTGACATGGTAAGGTCGATGATGAGTCGCACTGAGCTACCTATATCCTTCTGGGGACATGCATTAGAAAGTGCAATTCTTATTTTGAATAGGGTTCCGTCAAAGTCTGTTGAACAGACTCCGTATGAGATATGGACAGGAAAGAAACCAGGTTTCTCATTCCTGAAGATTTGGGGTTGCTGGGCATACGTCAAACGTTTGGAAGGTACCAAACTTGAACCCAAATCAGATAAATGCCTATTTGTTGGATATCCTAGGAAACCAAAGGATATATACTTCTATTACCACAAGAGAACAAAGTATTTGTTGCTCTACATGCGGTTTTCCTTGAGAAGGAATTCCTAAATGCAGTGTTTTTAGTGGGAGGAAAGTAGAACTCGATGAAAGTCGTAGTGATACTGTTCCTGGCAATGAATCGAGAACGGAACATGAACAGTCCATCCAGGATGAGACTGAACCACAATCTTCAATTACACAAGGACTACGTAGGTCGGAGAGAGTCAGGGTAATACCTGAGAGGTATGGATTCCTGATCTCACCTCATGTAGATATTAATCTTATTGAGGATACTGAACCGGCTACGTATGAGGAAGCGATACAAGGTATCGAATCCACTTTATGGCAAGAGGCCATGAAGGCCGAAATGGATTCCATGTATACCAACCAAGTTTGGACACTAGTTGATGCACCAGAAGGCGTAAAGCCTATTGGATGCAAATGGGTCTTCAAGAAGAAGACCGACATGGATGGCAACGTACAAACGTACAAAGCTAGGCTCGTAGCGAAGGGGTATCGTCAACAACTTGGAGTTGATTATGACGAAACTTTCTCACCCGTTGCCATGATTAAATCCATTCGGATAATGCTTGCGATAGCTGCATATTACGATTACGAAATATGGCAGATGGACGTTAAAACCGCTTTCCTTAACGGAAACCTGTTGGAGGATGTTTATATGCAACAACCTGACGGTTTTATCGCACCAAGACTTGCAAACAAGGTTTGTAAGTTAAATCGGTCCATTTATGGACTGAAGCAAGCATCGAGGTCATGGAACCAACGTTTTGATGAGGTCATAAAAGAATATGATTTCATTCAAAACGTAGATGATCCTTGTGTATATAAGAAGGTTAGTGGGAGTGCACTGACTTTTATTGTCCTTTATGTCGACGATGTATTGCTTATAGGCAATGACATTCCCATGTTAACGTCGGTGAAAGCTTGGCTTTCATTGAAATTCTCCATGAAAGATCTGGGAGAAGCAGCTTTTATTCTAGGAATAAAGATCTACAGGGATAGATCTAGAAGGCTACTTGGACTCTCCCAGAGTACATATATTGATAAAGTGTTGAAGAGATTCAACATGGATCAGTCCAAGAGGGGACTGTTGCCAACATCACATGGCGTCTATCTATCTAGGGACATGTGTCCTAAAACACAAGATGAGAGAGACAACATGAGTCGGACTCCGTTCGCCTCGGCAGTTGGATCGATCATGTATGCCATGATATGTACACGACCTGATGTGTCCTATGCTTTGAGCATGTGTAGTCGATATCAGGCCGATCCAGGAAAGGATCACTGGATGGCGGTTAAGAGTATCCTTAGGTATCTTAAGAGAACTAAGGATGTTTTCTTAATCTATGGAGATGGAGAACTTGAGGTATCTGGGTATACCGATGCAAGTTTCCAAACCGACAGAGACGACTTCAAGTCGCAAACCGGGTACATATTTTGCTTGAATAACGGAGCAGTGAGCTGGAAATCTTCCAAGCAAGATACTGTTGCCGATTCAACAACTGAAGCGGAGTACATTGCAGCAGCTGAAGCAGCAAAGGAAGCGGTTTGGATCCGAAAATTCCTAGTTGGATTAGGAGTAGTTCCATTAGCAGCTGAGCCCGTTTTATTGTATTGTGACAATAGCGGGGCCATAGCGCAGGCTAAGGAACCAAGGTCTCATCAACGATCCAAACATGTTCTTCGACGATTCCATCTGATTCGAGAGATCATACATCGTGGCGATGTGAAGATCGAAAAGATCGCATCAGAGGACAACATTGCAGATCCGCTGACGAAAATAATTCCTCGGGAAAAGTTTGAGCGACACATACATAGTTCAGGTATTAGATGCTTGAGTGACTGGCTATAGGCCAAGTGGGAGATTGTTAGACAGTTATGACCCATAGCGTCACTATTTTGTAAATGATATTGTATTATTGTACAAAATTAACTATGTAGTAATGAAATTGCCTTTTACCGTTTTGTAATTTATTTACTTTGATATAAATGGTAAGAGTCCCTATGATTAGTTCCGGATTGTGATGATATGAGACGGTATCAATCCATAAAGGTTTAATCATTAAATATCCCTAGTCGTAGTATTATCGAGATTGGACATCGATAATGCGGAATAGACTAGTACTGCACTTGTGCATGTTGTGAGGGCACAACGGCATAGTTCTCATATATTTAAGTATAGGATACTTATGCAAGTGCGGTAGGAGGTTGTGTTTTACCGATGGTACGGAAAACAGCTTCGCTCTGGATAGACCCCGCGGAATCCCATTGGTAGTATGTCTGCGTGTCTATGGGAGTCCGCTTCAGGGTAGGTGCATATGATCTTAACCTGAGACTTGCATCGCTAGTACTTACGACAATCGGTAAACTTTAGTTTTGGTGGTCCAGGGCTTTAACGGGTTCTGTGTACACCTCTTCTGGGTTTATCGAGAATCGTAGTGTATTGGGTGTGATGTCAAGATGGAAGTATCACTTCAGACATATGGAGATGATGATCGCGAGGGATACAGAACTAGTACTCTATAATGGTTGCAACCATCGGGATAATATGACTAGGTCAGGATTATCCGATTCAAAGAGACTGGTTGCTTGATGTCCGATATGTGTATCGTACGGGGCAGACACATCTCCAGCCCCAGGCCTTACATGTGATCATCCGATACTGGTTCGATATACACTATACTACGGTATATACTACGCCTGTTATAGATCTTATATTCCAATAAGAATATTTCTGGAGAATTGGGTAGGCATGGCGTTTTGCTAGAGGCTAACCTTGTCTTGTAAATCGGTAAAAACGTAGTACTTGGTACGTACGTATTCAGATAATCTGACGGCCGTATTTACTGCCAACATATCCAGAGATCTCTTGGGTCGCTTCCCGAAGATTCACCAATGACGTATGATTCAAACTCGATTAATCTTGGATTAATTACGGAGAGACTTTATCTTGGATAAAGTACTATACAAAGAGAGAGAACGATTAATTTGGAATTAATCGTAAAAATATTATATTCGATATAATAATCGAAATTCGATTTCGACGCGAAATTAAAATTAGATTTTAATTCGGGCAAACGAGTTAATTTAGAATTAATTCGTTAGCGACGTAAATAATATTTCGCTAGGCGCAATTATTTATTTAAATTCGATTTAATTAACGTCGCGACGTAAGTTCGGTATTTCGGAAATATCGAACCCGAACGCGTGAGTGCACGTGGGCCCACTTTCATTTGGAAAGTGTGGGGCCCACATGACACATGTCATTTTATGCATTATTTAATTGTTAATACATTGCATGGAGATAGTGTACAATACACTCAATGGTTTTGCATGGAGTTTGAGTGTTTGACACTCTAAGCCATTGCATGATTTGTGTCATAAGTTTATTATTAATTTAATAAATATATTATGGCATAAATATAAATTGATTTTTTGTAACAAAAATCATTAACTCCTCTCTCTCTCACATTGCCGAAACTACATGCAGTTTTGGGCTCTCCATTTCTTCAATTTTTGTGGCAAGATTTGAAGAAGTTGTGCATTCAAAATCACAACAAAGGCTAGCACCTTCAAGGGATCATACATAGGTGATATGGGAAACTAATCCTTGAGCTTGGAAGGATCAAACTCGACTTGGAGTCCCTCTTTTCTTCTTGGCCGAGAGCTTCACTGCACAAGGGAGGAATTTCGCATCATCTTAGCATCCATTTTCAAGTATTGTGAGTATGATTCCGCCATACTTCAATTAATTCATTCATGTATTTATATATTTTGCTTGTTCTTGTTGATCTTGGGGCTTGGTTAATTTTTCCAACAATCCGGGGATACATGGGTGCTTCTCGAAGATTCACCGATGAGTATACCACACTCAAAATTAATCTGGGATAAATTAGTAGAGAGAGAAAATTAATCTGGGATTAAATGCGGAGATATTTTGTACTGGCATAAAATATCATTTAAAAAGAGAAGAGAACGATTATTTTGGAATTAATCGACAAAATAATATATCCGAATATTAACGAAATGGATGTTCGACGCGAAATTAAAATTAGATTTGAAGGCGACAACGGTTATTTATAATTAATTCGTTAGCGATGTGAATAGTAATTATAGTTATGCATGATTATTTAATTAAATTAAGATTTAATTACGTCCCAACGGAAAATTCATTAATTTGGAATTAGCGAACCGAGCCCGAGATTATTTACGAGCGCATTCGCAATTTCGAATTCGAAGTGCGGCATGCAAGTCAAGTCAGCGTCAAATCGCTAGTCACGTCTAGCGTCACATCCTTCGTCAATCAAGTGATGGATGTCTTTCACTTTGAGTGATTGACGCAAGTCACTATTCATGAGTGATGTGAGTTGCTGGAGGCTGATTGGCTTTAATTGCTTAACTTTTTGAAAGCCAAATTCATTGTAAATGAATTTGAAATTCACATTAGTGTATTAGATACACTTTTGCCATCAACCAAACTCATCACTCTCTCACTTCTTCTCTTCTCTCTTCACACGCCTTGGGGCTATTTTTCTTCACTGGTTTTGACTCACTGCCGAGAGCCATAAGGAAGCTTAGAGTCGCAATTTTGTGGCAAAATCGGGATTGCTAGCACACTACGAAGTCATTCGAAGGTGATAGGGAAGTCTACACATGAGCTTCGAATCGTTTGACGAAGCTTGGAGCTTGATAAGATGATCAATGGCAGAATTTTGGAGACCAAATTTCAGCCACTGCAGTGAGTTTGCCGAGCATGACAGAGGCAGAAAAGAATTTTTGTTGCCTCGCGCGTCGCTCAACCGATCGATTTGAGTATTCCCCAACTCCGTGATGTATTCGCATTATATTTCTTGCTTTATAATCGATCCTTGGGGCCGTAGAAACTCCAACACTTGAGCCATGAGCCATGGGTCTAAGCACCTCGCCATCAACTCAATATAGTTCAGGAATGAAGCCCAGAGATTGAAGCTTCTCACACCCAGCATGGTTCGGGAATGAACCCCAGGGGTCGAAGCACCTCGCCATTAACTTAACTCAGTTCGAGAATGAAGCCTAGAGATCTAAGCATCTCACACCTAGGATGTTTCGGGAATGAAGCCCACAGGTCGAAGCACCTCACCATCAACTCAACTCAGTTCGAGAATGAAGCTGAGAGATCAAAGAATCTCACACCCATGATGGTTCGGGAATGAAGCCCAGGGTTCGAAGCACCTCACCATCAACTCAGCATAGTTCGGGATGAAGCCCGGAGATCGATGCATCTCACACCTAGCATGGTTCGAGAATGAAGCCCAGGGGTCGAAGCTCCTCACCATCAACTCAACTCAGTTCGAGAATGAAGTCCAAAGATCAAATTATCTCACACCTAGCATGGTTCGGGAATGAAGCCTAGGGGTCGAAACACCTCGTCATCAAATCAACTCAGTTCGGGAATGAAGCCCAAAGGTGGAAGCGCCTCAGAGATCGAAGCATCTCACACGTGATAAGGTTCGGGAATGAATCTAGGGGTCGAAGCACCTCACCATCAACTCAACTTTGTTCAGGAATGAATCCCAGAGATCGAAGCATCTCGCAAAAGTAGCAAAACAACAGGTAAGTCCGGCAACGGCCAACGAACTAGGTAAGTAAAAATGCAAGCAACTTTGATAGGGTTGTCACTGTCACACACTGCACAAGCCCTATCAAACTGGGGGCGACTGTAGACACTGTATTTTTCAGAAGCTTGATGATGATCCTCGTATGGAGGCACTACCTGAAAAGTTATTGAAGTTGCGAAAATACAAATGCCGGAGGAAGGAAAATTGCCAAAATTAGCACCTCATCGAATTCGAACTCACTGGCCAGCCTCGGATTCGCTCAGTCAATTTCTGTTTCAAACTTCAGCCTCAGCCCAAATCCATCCACTCTCCCAAGGCCCATTCAACCTACCATACACACCCAAGGCCCATGAACCCATGTACACGCCCAAAAAAAGTAAATCCCATGCAATTCACATGTCAATTCCCTCATCAACACTTTCCAATTTAACAAAGATTTTGGTATCCCATCCAATTAAACAAGATTTGGGATATTCTCATCACCAAATTTATAAGATTGTATTCCCAAAATAATTTAAGAAAATATATCCCAAATCAATGTGATTTATTTCTCTATTTGGAGATCCCTTCAAGACATTATAAATTAGGGACCAAAAGATCACCAAGAGGAGGCTATACGACAAATCGAACAAAAAACCCTAGACAGTCTCTCTTCTTCTTCATCTTCTTGGGCGTGAACAACATAAGAAACAAACCCCAAAATCGAAACACCAAACTCTAGAAAAACAACCAAAGACCGAAACCCCAAAATACAGAAACACAACACCAAAACCCTACTATCACCGAACAAACACCAAAAACACTAGCATCACACCGAAAATATAGTGAAAAACAACACTAAAAACACCACAACTGAAACATAAATAGTGACGAAAAAACCAACTAAAAAAATTGTGAAAAACAACCATCCAAAAGATCGAAACAGCCCCCAAAAAATCGAGAAATCAATAGCAAAAAAAAACAAGAAAATAGCAGCCCTAAAATAACAAAAACAGTCTCAAAATCGAGAACAAACAGAAAAACAACAAGAATATAGCAGCCCTAAAACACCAAAAATAGTTCCAAAAAACTGAGAAACAAACAGCAAAAATAACAAGAAAACAGTAGCCAAAAATCGCAAAAACAACCAGAAAAACACCAGCAAAAAATGTAGAAAAAATAGCCCAAAAACAACCAAAATTACAGCCCAAGAAACAACCAAAACAGCAACCAGAAAATAGTAAAATAACAACCAGAAACAATAAAACAGCGAAACATCAAGCAGAAACAGCGAACCAGCAACCAGAAACAGTGAACCAAGCTTCGATCCTTTCGGCGACGGCCTAACGCACTTCTGAGAAAGCAACTTAAAAGGTAAGACCTGAGGGCACCCTTACCATATTTATCATATAGTTCCGGACGCTGCGTGCCTGGCTAGACGTGAAATACGTCCAGCCGGGTATACGAAGTCCTACATTAAAGACGGCCAAATTTATGGCCACATTTTTCTTTCTTTGGCATTCCGTTATTTATCTTTTTATTTATTTATTCACTTTCATCTCGTTATTTTATTATTTCGCATTTATTTTGCTATTTAGCTTTTTTTTTCTATTTATTTTATTGTTACTTTATTATTTCGCCCATTTTTATGTCTGTTTATAATGCATTGATGGTTCTGTGTGTTATTATCCCTTGTTGTATATCGGATGGAAACCCAGACGTAAAATCTGTAGCCGAATCCGAATGGACGGTAGTGCGATCTGTACTTGGGATAAACTCCACGTACCACTCGGGAAATACTAATATATGCATGATTAACCCCCCCCCATTTTTTTTATTATTTATTTATTGACGTTTTTCCTGCTTTTGATTGATTTTCGTTATTGCATCTCGTACTTCTTAATTTAATATGCTTTTGGAATCATGTTATTGTGATTATTATTTTCTTTGTTATGTTATTACATTTTTTATTCGCTTTTATGTATGAATTGCATTAAGACTTGGTTATACCATAGTGTGAACCCGTCCATTATGCTGGCATACGTAAAGGACCATTCCGAACCAAACGGTTTGAAGTCTTCCCTTGCGAGGGGTTATTGTGTCCTTAAATATTTTCCAGTTCACACTGGGTGGCGACTTCTTTATTCTCTGATTTAGTCCCCCGCGGGCTACTCCATACTCTCTACGGGCTACGATCCCAATATTGTCATGGTCGCTGAACATCATAGGCATAACGGTCAACCCCGCTTCGCTCCTACAACAGTGAAGACGAGAGCAAGGATCTAATCGAACCAATTATGGAAGAATATATTCAAGGGAGTTTATTTGACCTTATAGAAATTTGTACATCTAATATTCTTGAATCAAGTATGCAATTAGATTCAGATATTCCTAATTATTTTTTACTTGATTCTACACAGGTACTGGAAGAAGATGGAGATAACCAAAATTTTGAGGAACTATAAATAATGGAAGAAGGAAAACACGAGGAAATACATAATTTGGAATTGAAATCTTTGTCAGGAGAATTGAAGAATGCATTTCTTGGAGATGAACAAACTTATCATGTGTAATTTCTTCCTCTCTTACAAGCGATAAAGAAAGACAAACACCTCCAGACTTGAATCGTCAAGGCATGGATGAAACTCTTGCAAAACTCCACAATCATTTTCCATCTTTTCCTTGAAATGCTCTGATGAAAATTTACAAAGCACGCACTGAAAGAATGAGGCTTCTTATGAATCATGGTATTCCTAGTTCTATTCGTTGGGTAATTGAAGCAATGGTTCGCTTGGCAGGTAAGTCATCTGACTCTTTCATTCGTACATGCCTGGGAAAACACATATGCTAAGAAACGAAAAGCTAAGCAATTAGGTGTTTGTTATAAATTTGTCTGCTTGTCATGCAACACTCGTTATCGTTCTTAGGATTGGTGTCTGACAATCGCGAAGATAAAATTCAATTCATTAGAGATGACTTGAGTAATGAGTCTTTAGATGATATATCATTGACTCTTGAGACTCATCCTAGTGGACATGTTCTTCGAGTAATTCAAAATTTGCATGCACAATTTCAAAAAGAAAGACAACAATACAGTCTCGGGAATTTGACTTTAGATTACCTTGTTTGCCAATTTATAAGAAAATTGGATGGGAATCATATCCTCAACCATAGAGGGTGTTCAAGCCGTTACTAGACGTAATACCAGAGGAAGATGTGAGCCACAATCACAACTATCTGTATATATTGTTTCAATTATTGTTTTGATTTACTTTAATTTATTGTTTTGATTTCCTTGACTGTAATTTTCGCCGACGATATCTAAAATTTTTGACTTTCACGATCTATTTAATTATTTATCTGACAATTGTCATTTGGCCGGTAGTAGTAGTGCATTTATTACTCTCCCTTTTTCAAGATCTACAAATTCATCTCGTCATTTTTCTCTTCAACACATTCAGATAAGAGAGAACAAAAATGGAGACAACTTCAAGAAGACGAGTCACTAATATCTATGTATTTTGTCGAACTAACTCTGAAATTAAATTAGAATTTGTTAAGGCTGTAAAAAAATTGGTAGAGTTATGGCGGAAATAAACATGCACTTAGTATATAGCGGTGGCAATCTTCGATTGATGGGATGTGTTTCAAAGGCCGTACAAGATGGTGGCAGTCCAGTTTTGGGGATTATTCCAAAACCTTTGGCAGACGTAAACCTCATCGGAAAATCAAATGGAGAAGAATGCATTATCTCAGGTTTCTTTAAAAGACTTACTGAAATGATCAATCATGCTGACGCTTTTATTCCTTTACCAGATAGGCTGGGCACACTGGAAGAAATATTCACAATGACATCATGGGCGAATTTGAACATTCACCAAAAACCTATTGGACTGTTTAATGTTGATGGATTTTTCGATTTTCTTTTTGTATTTCTTCAACATGCCATAAGGAATGGGTTTATTTCAAAATCGGTAAAATATATCTTCCTAACTGCAAGAAAAGTTGATAATTTTATTGACCAACTCTTAGCTTATTGTTGGAATTCTCTAAGCATCCCAAGATCATTTCAAGCAATAAAAATACAAAGGGAATACATACAAGGAAGTCACGGAATACTCACAATGATCGGTTTTAGCGACGCGAGTGACAACAAAAATCATTTATGCCCTCCTCCATGACCATCATCTCCATATGACTGGAGTGACACTTCCGTCATGACATCACACCCAACACACTACGATTCTCAATATACCCAGCATTGGCGTACACAGAACATGTTAAAGCCCTTGATGACCATAACCAAAGTATATTGATTGTCGCATGTATTAGCGGTGCAAGTCTCAGGTTAAGATCAAATACACCTACCTTGTTTTCGGACTTCCATAGACACATAGTCATACTACCAATGGAATTCTGATGGGGTCTTTCCAGAGCAAAGCTGTTTCCCGTACCATCGGTAAAACACAACCTCCTATTACACTTGCATGAGTATCCTATACCCAAATATATGAGAACTATACCGTTGTGGCCTCACAACGCGCACAAGTGTAATACTAGTCTTTTACGTATTTATCGATGTCCAATCTCGATAATACTCTGACTAGGGATATTTAATGATTTATCCTTCGTGGACTGATACTGTCTCATATCATTCTCCGTCCAGGAACAAATCATAGGGACCTTCTATCATTTATATATCTTGGTGATCTAATCACAAATGATAAGAGTGCAATCTCATTTGTCACATAGTTAATTTGTACAACAACACCATGATCTGTACAAATAGTGATGCTATGGGTCATAATTGTCCAACAACTATATATGTCTCGGCATTTAGGGTTTTTGTCCAATTCAAAAATTCAATCCAATTAATTCTCAAATCAACATTCCCAATTGATATTAATTCATCCAATGAATCAAAAATAAAAAAAATCTAAGACATTTAGGGCACTCTTTCATTCGGCCAAGCCAAGGAATTAAGGGAAAATTGTTCCAAACACAATTTCTTGAAATTGATCCAATCAATCTTCAATTCAACATGATTTAAGCACATTTAATCAAACAATTCAACCAAATCATGCTCAAAATCATTTTACCCATTTTTAACCCTAAAATATTTTCATGCTCAATCTTGCTCTCTGAACCATTGTTGGAATTCTCTAAGCATCCCAAGATCATTTCAAGCAATGAAAATACAAAGTGAATACATACAAGGAAGTCGTAGAATACTCACAATGATCGGTTGAACGATGCGAGAGACAACAAAAATCGTTTATGCCCTCCTCCATGAAGCTCGGCAGTGGGCTGTTTCAGCAGTCTCCATTTTCGGCCATCTTGGTCCTCCATTGATGCTCCAAGCTCCAAGCTTATCATAGTGATTCCATGCTCATGAAGTGAGTTCCCTATCACCTTTGTATGGCTCCTATGTGTTCTAGCACTCAAGAAATTTGCCACAAATTTCCCTAGCTTCTCCATGGTTTTCGGTCCAACCAAAAAAACAGGAGAAAATGGCATGTTGGCCAAGAGAGAAGAAGAGGCGTTTTGTCTCCAAAAACGTGAGCTAATAGAGAGAGAGATATGAGTTGGTGGGTAGCAAAAGTGAATTAGTCATTTTTTTTCAAAAAAACAAAATAATCAAATACAATTTTTCTTTTTCCAAAAAGTCAAGCCATTAAGGTTCCAACCACTCACATCACTATTTACATCAATCAATCAATCAAGTGAAAAGTAGTCACATCACTCAAAGTGACTAATGATTTGACGCTTGATGTGACTAGTGATTTGACGCTTGATGTGACTTGCATGCCGCACTCGAATTCGAAATGCGAATGTGCTCGCAAACATTCATGGGCTCGGGTTCGCTAATTCCAAATTAACGAATTTTCCGTTGCGACGTAATTAAATCATTATGCCTAGCAAAATCACTATTCACGTCGCTAACGAATTAATTGTAAATTAACTCGTTCTCCTGAATTAAAATCTAATTTTAATTCCGCGTCGAAATCCAATTTCGTATAATATATCGAATATATTATTTTATCGATTAATTCCAAATTAATCGTTATCTCTCTTTAAATGATATTTTATCCCAGATAAAATATCTCCGCAATTAATCCCAGATTAATTTTCTCTCTAATTGAATTAATCCCAGATTAATTAAAGTGCGAGTCATACGTCATCGGTGAATCTTCGGGAAGCGACCCATGAGATCCCCGGATATGTTGGCAGTAAATTCGGTCGTCGGACTATCCGAACATGTAAGTATTTAGTACTACGTTTGTACCGATTTACAAGACAAGGTTGGCTTCTAGCAAAGCGCCATGCCTACCCAATTCTCCAGAAATATCCTTACAGGAATATAGTGATCTATATCAGGCGTAGTATACGTAGTATTGCGTATCTCGATCCAGTATCAGATGATCATGTGCTAGGCCTGGGGCTGGAATTGTGTCTGCCCCGTACGAAGCACATGTCGGATGTTTGGTAACTAGTCTCTATAATCGGATAAACATGACCTTGTCATTTTATCCCGATGACTACAGTACATAAGAGAATCAGTACCGTATCCTACGTGTCCATCATCTCCATATGACTGAAGTGATACTTTTGTCTTGACATCACACCCAACACACTACGATTCTCAATATATCCAGCAGAGGCGTACAGAGAACCTGTTAAAGCCCTGAACGACCAAAACCAAAGTATATTGATTGTCGCAAGTATTAGCGGTGCAAGTCTTAGGTTAAGACCAAATACACCTACCTTGAATTCAGACTTCTATAGACACATAGTCATACTACCAATGGAATTCTGAGGAGGTCTATCCAGAGCGAAGCTGTTTCCCGTAGCATCGGTAAAACACAACCTCCTATTACGCTTGCATGAGTATCATATACCCAAATATATGAGAACTATGTCGTTGTGCCCTCACAACACGCACACGTGTAATACTAGTCTTTTACGAATTATCGATGTCCAATCTCGATAATACTCTGACTAGGGATATTTAATGATTTATACTTCGTGGATTGATACTGTCTCATATCTTCTCAATCCAGGAACAAATCACAAGGACCTCCTATCATTTATACATCTTGGTGATCTAATCACAAATGATAAGAGAGCAATCTCTTTTGTCACATAGTTAATTTGTACAACAACACCATGATCTGTACAAATAGTGACGCTATGGGTCATAACTGTCCAACACTTATGAACCAAAAATTGACCCTATTCTTTCTATGATGATCTAGTCTGATAACGGTCGTGGCAAGAAGTGTAGAGTAAACCTGGATCTTAATCTATAATTTTTTAGTTGTAGATTTAATTGTCAATTCCACACTAACCAAGTAATGTCTTCTAAACTTTGTTTCTACTCATTCACACATTGGGAATAATGTCGCAATTTGGTGAGGGGAGGGAAAGGGGATAGCTGACTAGTTAGTTTTTTTTTATGTTTCGATGTTGTGTTTTTAAAAAAAAAATTTCTTTTACGTTGTTTTTGCTTTGTTGTTATTTTGTGTGTAAAAAAAATTATTTTGTTTTGATTTTGTTTTGTGTTTTAAAAAAAAACACTCAAACTAACAACAAAATTTTGACTAACTAAGTGGAATTATTGTTCAGCGGTGGCTGTGTAAGGAGTTTCCGCTCCTGAGACGTATCTCAAAATAATTCGTAACAAGTTATTTTTATTTCTTTGTTTTTGAATCTTTTAAAATTTTGAGTTCTCCATAATATTGAAAAAATTTGATATTCACATGCTAATCTGACAAGTATTATCAAAATACACGGTAACATATAAACATGGGTTTTAAGTGAAAATTTTGTAATATTCAGTTCTCTAGTTTGTTGGAGGTAGCAACTAAAGACAATAGAATTAGTGTTTTTATTCAAAAAAAAAAAGAAAAAAAAAACAAACCACGCTCTTACTTAGTAACCGGACATCTTACCTCAGTGAGCAGTGATTGTTCACGTAAAACAATAGAGCTTGAGTTTGTAAAAAAAATGTGTGAATAAGTTTTATTTCGTAGTCTCTCTAACTTGAGCAATTAAGTCCGTATGGGTGTTTTAACACTTAATGCCCTAAGGCCAACTGGTCTAAGAGTCACTGACCCAAAGCTTGTTACATAGGTTAAAGAGAAAGCTTAAGGAAATCATACACTTTTTCTTTTTAATATCTGTGATCCGAGCAATTAAGTCCGGAGGGGTGTCTTAACACCTAGTGCCCTAAAACCAGTCACTGGCCTAAAGCTCGTTACGAGGATTGAAGATGCATCATTATTTAAGAAAAAAAACCTATTTTTGTATTTATAAATAAACATTCATTGCCAAAGGATGTGAACTCTAATATAATCTTAGGACAAAACTATCACTTTATTTTCAACGAGACCTGTGAATATTGTAGACACAACGAATTGATTAATATCTTTTTTATGTCTATATCGAAGAGGGTAAGAAGTACATGAGAGTTTATTTATTTGATCATTTAGAAAGAAAGAAAACAATTATGAATTTGGATAAGAATTTGTCTTTTTAAAAAAAAATTCGCTTAAATTACTAGGGACTAATAATGAGCTGGTTGGGGGGTGTGATGAAAACTAAAAAGTGCACATTTATTAAAAGAAAAATTAATCATTTTACCCTTATAGTTTCATTAATCCCTGTAATTAAGCACATTTATTAAATAATATTTATATTTATGTTATTATGATTATTATATTTTATGTATGTGAAATAATACTTTGGATACATATCTAGAAAAATGGACTTGACCTTTGGACTTTGGAGGTCGTAAATTTAATAGGGTGTTCCAATAGTGTACAACTTTGGAAATTACAACCATGTGCAATATTCCTATTTTGTCCATAACCTTTTGCTTCGATATCAGATTAAGGTGATTCAAATTTCAAAAGAAATATGACTCAAAGATCTACAACTTTGAAGTTCAGAAGATTTTCTAATTATGAGTTTGTCAAGGCCGAAATTGATTAAAAATCCAAAGTTTGTTATGTGTAATTATTAAAGTCATCATCAAAAATGAAAATTTACAATTGCCAAACTTCCACCAAACATAATTGCATGTTTGGTGGCATGTTTGGTGGAGTGTTTGGTGGAGATATTAGTGGAGTAATTGGTGGAAGACTTTTCTTTGCCTATAAATTGAAGAGTTCTGAATTCATTTTCTTCATACTTTTTCTCTGAATTCTGAATATGAGTTTGGAAGAAAGTATCTTGTTTGTTTTAATTTCTTGTGATGTCTTTTCATTTTAGTAATAAAATGATATGTGTTTTTAATTATAGTATGAGTAGCTAATTACTTTTTGCTGAGGGAATGAGTGAACTCTTATTATTAAAGTTTAGATTAATCTCACTTATATTATAATATATGAATTGTAATCTAATGATTAATAATTAATTGAGATCTGGATTAATTATTGACAAACTTTTCTACCGCATATTTGGCTGGATTTATATGATTTTGGCATAATTGGGTACCTAAATAGACTTGTTATAGACAAACGTTATCACCAACTTTATAGCTGGTTTTTATGTTTTTGGCTTATTTAGTACCTTGGCAGAACTAGTTATCGACATAAATAACTACAACCTTTGTGGCCGGTTTTATATGTTTTGGCATAATTAATTCCGGAAGTAAATTAATTCGATAATAATGACAATTTATATATTATAAAAAGTGAGATTTCTAAATTTAAAATATTAAAAGTGGATCTCATAACCCTAGTTTTTTATTTTATTGTTGCCATCTAATTGAAATTCTCCAAACAAATTCAAATGAATCAAATCTTTTTCTTTTCGCTCTAATTATTACATTATCATACAAAATCTATTCCCTTTGGATCGACCTCAGACTTACCAAGTTATTTTTGTTACTTCGACGCTCTTTTTGTTGGGAGTAAATAACCAATTTTTGAGCTTGTCACTAACAATTATGAGTGATACAGATCTTTCTTCTTACCTTTGGGGTTAAGCTTTACTAACTGATTCCCACATACTTAATGGGTTCCATCACTACAACCCTCTATCAGATATGGTTCGGTAGAAATCCAAGTCTTAGATATTTAGAGATTTGGGGTTGTCCTGCATACATTAGAATCACGCAGCGGGATAAACTAGCACCCAAATGGCATAAATATAGGTTCGTTGGATATCCTTAAAACTCTTTGGGATATCAATTCTATGATTCTTAGCAACGAAATGTATTTGTTATTCTCTTTGCCAATTTTCTTGAAAAGAAACTTTTGAGAAATAGTGGGAGTTGTAGAAAAATTGAACTTTATGAGTTTGATCCCAACATTAAGGAATCTGAGATGGAACCAGAGATCCAAATAGGTGAAGGATCTACAACACAGTTTCTTCGTAAGTCAAATAGAATATCAAGGCCTCCTGAAAGACTATTTTCAACATCTAATACGAGCCTTGATGTTCTCCTCTTCGAGGAAACAGATCTGACTACGTGTAAAGAAACGATATTGGATATTGATTCGAGAAAATTGTAGGAAGCCATGAAATCAGAAAAGAATTCAATGTGACAATCAAGTCTAGGACTTAGTTGAACTTCCATATGGAGTTAAACCTATTGGTTGTAAACGGATTTACAAAAGGAAGCGATGACTCGATGGAAATATGGAAACCTTTAAGGCCCGACTACTAACAAAAGGTTACACTCAACGTCTGTGGATTGACTATGAGGAAACATTTTTCACCAGTATCCATGCTAAAATCCATTAGGATTCTTTTAGCCATTTCTGCATATCATGACTATGAGATATGGCAGATGGATGTGAAAACCGTTTTTCTAAATGGATTCCTTGAGGAGGATATCTTTATGGAACAACCACAGGGTTTCGTATCCAGTGAGACTTCATACTTGGTTTGTAAGCTCCAAAAGTCTATTTATGGACTTAAACAGGCATCCCGAAGCTGGAATCATCATTTTGATGAGATAATTAGATTATTTGGATTCATCAAGAACGAGGAAGAACCATGTTTTTATAATAAATGAGTGGGAGCATGATAGTTTTCCTAGTCTTGTATGTAGATGACATTCTTATCATAGGAAATGATATAGGATTGATGCAAAGTGTGAAATCCTACATTTGCAAGATCTTCTCCATGAAAGATATGGGTGAAGATTCCTATATACTAGGTATAAGGCTGTACCGGGATAGAGTTAGGAAGTTTATATGATTGTCACAATCGACGTACATAGATAAGATCTTAGAAATATATAGTTTTACCAATTACAGGGCAACAAATGTACATTTCCGATACGACATATATCATTCGAAGAAAATGGCACCTCAGACTGAGGAAGAGAGAGTTAGGATGTCTAACTTGCCATATGCTTATTTTATTGGAAGCATAATGTATATTATGTTAGGTACTAGACCTGACATCAATTTCGGCGTCAGTGTGACTAGCCGATATCAATCTGATCCATGTAATGATCATTGGATAGCTGTGAAACATATGCTGAAATATCTTAAGGGTACGAGATAAGTTTCTAATTTATGGAGAAGATGAGCTACAAGTTAGGGGTTATATAGACTCCGACTTGCGGGGAGATCCAGATAATAGAAAATCTACATTATGATACATATTTACCCTTAATGGTGGTGTTGTTAGTTGGCGTTGTTCAAAGCAAGGCTCAACTACTAATTCCACCACTGAGGCATAATTTATAGCGGCTTCGGAAGCTGCTAAAGAAGCTGTTCGAATTATAAATTTTATCACAGAACTTGGGATTGTGCATAGTATTACGAATTCGATCCCATTGTACTGTGATAATAACGAAGCCATTACGTATGCTAAGGGGCCGAGGGCGCATTTCAAGTCTAAGCACGTGAAAAATAAATACCACGTAATTAGAGAGATAATTGAACGAAAAGAAATAGTGGTCTTGAAGGTTCAAGGACTATACAACACAGCAGACCTGCTTACTAAGGCCTTACCTCATAAGTTATTTGATAGACATATGAAGGAGATGAGACTACGGTACCATCGAGATTAGCACTAAGCAAGTGGGAGTTTGTTGGAGTTGGTGCTTGGAGTGCCAATCTAAATTATACATTTTATTATTTATTAATAAAATAACTACATTTTCATTTCATACATTATTAATGGTATTGTCATTATGCGTATTAGATTGATATATAAATATGCTAATAATGACATCGATATTAGAATAGTCTTGTAGTAATATTAGATAGTAGGTGGTCCGATATTGGGATAATTATTACAATTGTAAATTATTCTTAAAGTATATATTCATGGTCGTTGATTTTAGATTGATTTTAGAATACACCTAAAATTTGACTACAACGTTTATTAATTAAAAATTGCCTAAGTCTTGCTATATATAACAAGCTTTAAGAAGGTTTTAATTAAGCAAAGCAAAAGCTTGAGAAAGCTAAGTACAAGCAATTCTTTGAGAAATTAGCCTAAGTTAGAGAAGTGTTTGGAGAAGCTTGTGAGGTCTCTACAACATTTCATTTAGGAGAAATTAATATTGGATCTTGAAGTGAAGGTTTCTAGCATTGGAATCAATATTGGATCTTGAATAGAAGCTTGCAAACCTTGGAAGTTCTCCAACCATTTCAACAAAGAGAAAAATGTTGGATCTTTGCATCAAGCTTGCTAGGTAAGTTTGAACTTTTCTTAAGTTATGTTCTTTTATGTATTGGATGCATGATTACATAGTTTAATGTTGAAATAAGGCTAATAAATTGTGTTAGGATACATTAGAAGTATAAACACAATATGTTTGTTAATTAGGTCAAAGATGTTCATGTTGGACATGAAACAATTAATAATAGTTTGTAACTCTAGATTAAAGCATAGAGCTATGTCTACCATTCTAGAATCACTTGACCACCTTTGGGTGAACTAGAATTGTTCATGAGATATTTCTTCTTGGGATTCTAATTTGGTTTGTGTTTTGGATTCAAAATTTACGCATGTGCGTATTTAGAATAAATTTATGTTTTTGTAAAAATATTTGATATTTTGAAAAACTTGATATTTAAGTGTTTAGCGAAGATCAGAAGAAATTAGGGTAAAAGACCCTAATTCCTTCAACTCTCTGGAAAGAGAGCTGAAGGAAATGATATTTAGAAAAAAAATATAATAAATTGGGATGGGGCACACACTGTACGCCATACGCGCTGCGCGCACCAAATGTTTTTTCTTCGTTTTTGAGTTTCAGACTTCGATTTAGTCTAAAATTTTTCCTATACAATTGTAATGAAATATAGTATTTTATTAAAAATTTTAAAATTACACCAATTCTTGATATCCACGGGTTAGATCCATTTCCAGTGCACAGGACACCGATCCGACCAAAGGTGTTCCACAACTGCCCCAACACTAACAGTGTACAATTTCGAAAATTTTAGTTTTGTGCAATTTTCGTAATTTAGCTATAATATTTTACTCCGATATTGGATTGAGGCGATTCTAGTTTTAATTGAAAGTAAACTCAAATATCTACAACTTTACTTTTATATGATTTTCTAGTTCTGAGGTTTTCAAGGTCGAAATTGATAAAGAAGGCAATATGTGTTGCATGTAATTTAGTTATTAGAAAATGAAGTAAAACTAAAAAAAAAAAGTAGAAATGTTACAATCCACTTTTAGGTGGATTGTGACAAATATTTTCAAAATTATCAATAAAAATTATAAATTATAAATTATATAGTAAAATTTATTGTTTGTATTTGATATGAAAATTTGTAATTAATAATTGAGAGATTAGCACTTCCTCTATAAATAGAGGTGCACACCTCTCATTTTCTTCATGCTTCTTTCATTTTATCTCTTGAAGAATTCGGAAGAAGTATCTTGTGTATTTAATTTTTCTTGTAATTTGTTTCTTTCAGTAATAAAATTAAGTGTGTTCTTATTCAAAGCATGAGTAGCTAATTCCATTATGCTATGGTAAAAGGTGAAAATTTAAATATGAAAATATAAATTAATCTTACTTATATTATAATATATGAATTGTAATTTGAAAAATAATATTTAATATTCTCTTATATTTGCAAATGTCTTGATTCTCTGTAGACAATCAATCTTGGTTGGCACAGTTTATACTTTACTCCATATTATATGAGAGAGTAATTTAAATATGGATTAATTATTGACAAATTTTATTACCACATTCATGGCTGATTTTATTTATTTGCCATAATTGAGTACCTAACTGGACTTGTTATAGGCAAATATTATTACCGTCTCTATGGCTGGTTTTATATGTTTTTGCATAATTAATTCCTGAAGTAAATTAACAGAGTAATAATTACAATTTATATATTAAAAAAAGTAAGATTTCTCTATATTTGAAATATTAAGAGTGGATGTCATAGCCCCGGTATTTGAATTTATTATTGCAGTCCAATTAAAAAATAACCCATCATTTCAATTTAATCTTTTTATTTTTAATCGAATTTTTATATTATTTTACTAAATCTATTCTCTGTGGATTGACCCTGACTTACCGGGTTATTTTATTGCTTCAACAACCTTATACGTGGGAGTAAAGAACCACTTTGTGAGTTTGTCAAGCTTTTGGCACCGTTTTCGAGGAATATAATTTAGTAGATAGAATAATAATTTAACATCCTTGTATTTTTTTTCTTTTATTTTATATTTCCTTTCTTTTTGTTTGTCATTTATTTTTACTTTTTTATTCACTTGTTTTAACATATTGTTTGCATTTACCTTGCATAAAACATTGTCCTCGATCAACCAGCGATAGAATAAATAAATAGTCTCCATCATCTTCATCGTCATTCAAAATGGCAGAGAACCAAAATGAAAACCTACATGGTCGAGATGAAAATCCAGTTGATCAGGTAGAACATGAGTCTCAGCTTGGCAATCTTAATCATCATAGGAAACTCAGAGAATTCATGAATCCCACTTGGACATAATCACCATCATGCATTGCTTTCCTCCCAGATGTATCACGTTTCAATTTTAAACCAGGTGTCATCCAACTTTTACCCACATTCCACGTCTAGAATCAAAATCCTTATAAGCACTTGAGGGAATTCGAAGAGTATGTAATACTTGTAAAGACCAAAATTACAGCATTAATATAATTCGACTTAGGTTTTTTCCCTTTTCTTTAAAGGATAAAGCTTAAATTTGACTGCAGAACCTTAGGTCAGGATTCATCAGAACATGAGACGATTTACAAGAGCAGTTTCTGAAAAAATTCTTTCCCCATCACATGACAAACTCATTTAAGAAGAGAACCACAACTATTACATAAGAGTCGGGGGAAACACTTTACCAATTTTGGGAGAGACTTAATGAGATTTTGAATGTTTGTCCACATCACAGGTTTGAAATATGGAGGCTGGTTTCCTACTTCTATGAGGATTTAACACCCCCAAACGTAGATAAATACTGGAAATGATGTATAATGGTGATTTTAAGGACAAAAGTCCCGAAGATGCACTAGATTACCTAAAACACATAGCAGAGAATGCACAACATTGGGACACATTTGGCACTTATGAGTTGTCTATAAAATCACAAACATCTGGTAGAGACATGTTTAACCTTAGGGAAGACCATGACCTTTATACTAAATATGCATCTCTAGCTAAAAAAATTGAGACGTTAGAAATAACGAAGAGTGATCATGTCAAGTCAATTCAAGAATATCTCCATGACCAAGTCAGTTCTATAAACACCTTCAAGAAACCAAATCCAATCATATACTCCCATACTTACAATTCTGGTTGGAGAAACCATCCAAACTTCAATTGGAGAAATGATAACCAAGCACAACCATCGCAACAACCTCTCCAAGTACAGTAGAATTTCCAAAATTCTCATCATAATTTTGCCGACGGTATCTAAACTTTTTGAATTTCACGATCTATTTTATTGTTCATCTGACAATTGTCATTTTGCAGTTACTAGTGCTTTTATTACTCACCCTTTTTCATGATCCATAAATACAGCTCGTCATTTCTCTCTTCGACACATCCAGATAAGAGAGAACAAAAATAGAGAAAAATTTGAGACGACGAGTCACTAATATCTGTGTATTTTATGGAACTAGCTCTGAAACTAAATCAGAATTTGTTTAGGCTGCAAAATAATTGGGTAGAGTTATGACGGAAAGAAACATGCACTTAGTATATGGCGGTGGTAATATTGGATTGATGGGATGTGTTTCAAAGGCATGCAAAAATGTGGCAGTTAAGTTTTGGGGATCATTCCAAAACATTTGGCAGTCGAAAACCTCATCGAAAATTCAAATGGAGAAAAATACATTGTCTCAGGTATGTTTAAAAGACTTACTGAAATGATTAATCATGCTGACATTTTTATTATTTTACCACGTGGACTGAGCATATTGGAAGAAATATTCACAGCATTGGCGAACTTCAACATTCACCGAAAACTCATTGGACTACTTAATGTTTATCATTTTTCAATTTTCTTTTAGTATTTCTTGAGGATGCCAAAAGGCTTGGGTTCATTTCGAAATCGGTAAAAGATATTGTCCTAACTGTAAGAAAAGCTGATGAATTATTTGACCAACTCTTAGCTTATGAACCAAAAATCGACCTCATTCTTTCCAAGTTGAACTGGTATGATAACGATCATGGCAAAAAGCGTAGAATCGACTTGAATCTTAATCTGTAAATTTTTTTCATTTAAATAGTTGTAGATTAAATTGTCAATTTAGTTAGGGGATAGTTGACTAGATAGTTTTCATTTTTATGTTGTGTTTTACTTCAAAAAATTATTTTCATTTTTGTGTTGTTGTTTTATGTAAAAAAAAAAGTTTTTTATGTTGTTATTTTGTGTGTAAAAAATGAAAAATTGATTTGTGTTGATTTTTTTGTGTTTTTTTTTTTTTAAATACACACAAAACAACAATAAATTATTCACTAATCAAGTGAAATTATTGTTCAAAGATGGCAGTGTAAAGAGTTTTCGCTCCTGAGATGCATCTCAATGTTTCGTAACAAGTTATTTTTCTTGCTTTCTTTTTGAATCAATTAAAATTATGAATTCTTCATAATATTGATTAAATTTGATCTTCATATGGTCATTTGACTGGTATTATCAACATTCATGGTAACATATGATCGTGGGTTGTAAGTGAAAATTTTATAATATTCAGTTCTCTATTTTGTTGGAGGTAGAACCTAAAGGCGGTGGAATTTATGTTTTTATTCATAAAAAACTATCCAAGCTTTTACTTTGTAATTGTACATCTTGCCTCAGCAAGCAGTGATTGTTTGCATAAAATGGTAGAGCTTGATTTAGTTTTAAAAATATGATAATAATAATAATCAAGCTTTTACATAGTAACCAGAAATCTTGCCTCAGTAAATAATGATTGTTCGCGTAAAACGATAGAACTTGATTTTTTTTTAAATGTGTGAATAAGTTCGATTTCGTAGCCTCTCTAACTCGAGAAATTAAGTCTGTAGGGGTGTTTTAACACTTAGAGCCCTAAGGCCAATTGGTATGGGAGTCACTGGCCCAAAACTTATTATAAGGGTTAAAGAGAAAGCTTTAGGAAATTAGAAACTTTTTTCTTTTTAACATCTGAGATCCGAGCAATTAAGTCTGTAGGGGTGTCTTAACACCTAGTGTCCTAAAGCCAACTGGTCTCGGAGTCACTGGCCTGATCGGTGAAATAACTCATGTTACACAAGCGCACGTATCGTTCAAGTAGTATAAAATCTATCGATCTCGTGAGGACTTATTACTAATGCTATTAATTAATGAAGCTAAATTTCTACAAGAATCTAACTAAAGTTGATTGTTGTTTGGATGGTGATTTTTATCTAAAACAAACAAATAAATAAAACTAAGGTAGATTTCAAAAGGAATTAATGATATGAAAATGTCCATGGTTGTGAATCCTACCAATATCTTTCTACAGATGAGTTAATTATTTTATGCTTGTGTAATGTACTAGTTTATTAACCCGAAACACGAAAATATGTAAAAGCCTCTTCCGATGGTCAGATGCAAACACCCAAAGTAACCCAATTAACTATATTCCTATGTTAATTAAGAAACTCTGAATTCATTAAGTTTAAGTTCCAATTATGGCTACCAACGCCGGACAAGTATATTCATATCCTGGAAGGAAACCTTTAAGGTGAATGTGAGATCGTAAGTTATTGAGTCAACGGCTAAACCTAAAATCCCATTTCCAAGTTCATTTTAAGTTTACTTAATCAATCTTATTAGTGAAAAATTAGCAAGAAGCATTAAGAACTAAACTCAATAAATAAATCAAAACATAACACAAGACATAAGAAAAGTTAACTTATTAAATCATTGATATTGGTTTTCATCACAACCCTAGATAACGTATTTAGTTACAACATATATCTATGACTACTAATGAAATTAATAAACAAGGCATCATACAATATGTTGAAAACTAAAAAGTTGAAATAAAACAATGAAATAAAATGTTGGGATTAGGGGATCCACTTTTAATATTTCAAATCTAGAAATCTCCTTTATTATAATATAAAAATTTACATTATAGTACCAACTGACCATATAGGCAGTGTCCAATTAAGTAATGTTTTAATTAATTCCAACTCAACCTAAAGAGGGTATCCAATTAAGTCAGGTTAAAATTAATTTAATTAAGTCCAACCGACCAAAAAGACGATATCCAATTAAGTAAGGTTTTAAGATAATTTATATATTATAAAATATGAGAGATTTACCTAAATTATCATAGTAAAAGTTTCACCTTTCACCCCAGTAGAAAGAAATTACCTACTCATGCTTTGAAATAAAAACACACAAAATTTTATTATTGAAATAAAAATAAAATACAAAAAGTTAAATAAACACACAAGATACTCTCTTCTTAGTATTACAGAGAAATCCTCATAAGAAAGTAAAAAAATTTCCTTCTGATTTAGGTTTATATTTATAGGCATCAAAATCGGCCCGCGTCGTGATGCGCCAAGTGTTCTGCGTCGTGACGCGTGCTACAGTAGATGGCAGCTGCATTATTGTGTCAGTATCGTGACACTAAAGGGCTTGGGCGTCGTGACTCATGCTACAGTTATGACATAGTGATGATGCACGTGATGGCGCGTTTCGGTAGAACATGATTGGCTCGGTGTCGCGATGCAAAGGGCTTAAGCGTCGCGACGTCCACGAAGTAAATTTCCCATTTTTCCATTTTCATCTGGTTTTCGTCGTTTTAGCCCCGATTTGATTCTATTGAGTCCCTGTAGGCACTGCATTTTTGCATACAAGTCCCGATGATGAGCCTCATGCGGAAGTCACGAGAAACAGACGTCGGAAGGGAAAAGTCGGAAATCAATACCTCGTTGGATTTAATTCGTTTGCTTAGCCTCGAGTTTGCTCGTTGAACCTCTGTTTTAACTAGTAGCTTTGGCCCAAAACCCCCGCAACCCATATTAAGTCCACCAAGACATCAACCCCACGCAAAAATACTCCAAGAATTCCCCCATTTCCAAGAACCCGACCTCTTTCTTGACACCTCGCATGACTCACACCTTGCACATTCCTCACAATTTAGCACACACGGCCTTCACTCTCAAAAGCACACATGTCACAGCACTCACTGCCAAGACACACACACACCGACTCACACATACTGCCAAAACAAACTGCCTCTAAACACTCACGCACAAACACTTTGCTGGCAGCCCTCTCACTCACACACATCGAACATGATGAAGACACACCACTCACAAACCTAGACACACACACGTCCCTCACAAAGACACTCATGCACACAACACACACTCACAACCCCTCACACCTTGCACTCACACACTACACAAGAAGCCAAAACAAGCCTAGCCACCTCACATCTCACTCTCAACAAAGCCATTTAATAGCCTCCACCAACAGCTCCCAATTAAATGACATTTCCATTAAGTCAAATACAATATTAAATAATCATCCACCAAACAACAAAGCAATTAAATAGCCTCCCCATCAATGCAATCCACCAATAACCTCAACCATCTCCTATAAGAAGCACAAGTCATCTCCATTCTTCCTGTAGCTTGATTCACGAAAACACAAAAGAAATAACCATGGCTGATTCACTCAAAAAGCACTCCAAAATCCCTCTCCATTGCAGCCACACGTGAACTCCAGTAACGAACCAACCAATAGAGCCAACAACCCCTCAGCCGAGACTACTCATCAACAAACCATTCATCAGCCACAAGCCACCCACAAATAACTAAATCACTTAGCCTGTTGGACAAAATGACCCATAGCGTCACTATTTGCACAGATCATTGTGTTGTTGTAGCAAATTAACACTGTGACAAGGAAATTGCACTCTCATCATTGTGATTAGATCACCATAGATATATATAAATGAAGAGAGGTCCCTATGATTAGTTCCTGGACTGAGAATGATATGAGACAGTATCAGTCCCCGAAGGATTAATCATTAAATATCCCTAGCCGGAGTATTATCGAGACTGGACATCGATAATGCGGAATAGGCTAGTATTGCACTTGTGCACGTTGTGAGGGCACAACGGCATAGTTCTCATATACATAAGTGTTGGAGACTTATGCAAGTGCGATAGGAGGTCGTGTTTCACCGATGGTAAGGGAAACAGCTTCGCTCTGGATAGACCCTTCGGAATCCCATTGGTATTATGACTATGTGTCTATGGGAGGCCGAAATCAAGGTAGGTGTGTATAGTCTTAACCTGAGACTTACATCGCTAATACTTACGATAATCGATAGACTTTGGTCTTGGTGGTACAGGCTTTAACCGGTTCTGCGTACACCACTTCTGGGTTTATCAGAGAGTCGTAGTGTATTGGATGTGAGGTCAAGACGGAAGTATCACTCCAGTCATAGTGGAGATGATGTCACGCAGGATACGGTATTAGTGCTCTTAAGTGCTGCGCGGCCATCGGGATATTATGACAAGGTCATGTATATCCGATTATAGAGACTAGTTACCAGACATCTGACATGTGCTTAGTACGGGGCAGACACTTATCCAGCCCCAGGCCTAGCACGTGACTATCTGATACTGGGCCGATATGCACAATACAATGGTATACTACGCTTGATACAGATCTTAAATATTCTTAGATGAATATGACCGGAGAATTGGGTAGACTTGGTGCTTTGCTAGAAGCCAACCTTGTCTTGTAAATCGGTAAAACGTAGTACTTGGTACTCACGTGTTCGGATAGTCCGATGACCGATTTGACTGCCAACATATCCGGGGATCTCATGGGTCGCTTCCCAAAGATTCACCGATGACGTATGACTCATACTTATATTAATCTGGGAATAATATGATGAGAGAGAGAATTAATCTGGGATTAATTTCGGAGACACTTTATCTAGGATAAAATATCAATTGAAGAGAGAGAAATATTGATTTGGAATTAATCGAGGAATTAATATATTTGATATATTAAACGAAATTAGATTTCGACGCGGAATTAAAATTAGATTTTAAATTCGGGCGAGCGAATTAATTTAGAATTAATTCGTTAGCGACGTGAATAGTGATTTCGCTAGGCGTAATCATTTAATTACGACGCGACGAAAAATTCGTTAATTTAGAATTAGCGAATCCGAGCCCGAGATTATTTACGAGCGCATTCGCATTTCGAAATCGAGCGTCAAATCATTAGTCGCATCAAGCGTCAAATCACTTGTCATTTTGAGTGATGTGACTTGACAACTTGATTGAGTTGACTTGATGTGATGAGTGATGTATGTGGTTGGGAATTAAACCCAAATGTGTGTGAAATGAATTTCAAATGAAATTCAAATGCATTTGATGCATAAAGTGTTGGTTTCTATAATTAGTCCCAAAGAAAGATTAAGCCATAGAAATACAAATAACATACATGCAAAGCTAGAAATATGGCGGAATCATACTTACTAAGCTTTGTGACGAAAATGGTGAAGACAATCCTTGAGTCTTCAAGGTGGAAGTTTCGGCCAAGCAAGAAGATGGAGAGAAGCTGCGAATCTTCAAGTGTTCCAAGCTCCAAGGTTGTTTCCCTATCACCTCTTTTGATCCTTGCTTGTGCTAGCAAAAATGGAGAATGAAAAACAATTTTTCTTCCTTTGGTTTGAAGCTCACGGCGTGAGAAAGGGAGAAGGAGAGGAGTGTTAGCCTTTTCAATTTTTGGTTCTCTTTCCTTTTGTTACCAAAAAACGTGAGAGACAAAATGAAAAGCAAATAAAAAATGATATCAAATACCAAATGAATTTTTTAATCAAAAAACCCTTCAAAAACCGTGAAAGGTTTTTCCCTCCAAAGGAAAATTCATCATTTGCCATCATTATCTCACATTGAGAATAGAGACAATGTATCATCCCTTAAAGGTGACTAGATACATCCATCATCTATTCGTATCAAGTAATGAGATATCGCGATGTGATTTGCGGATTCCACCCGTTTCAAAATACGAATGTGTCCGCAAACACTTTCGGGCCTAAATTCGCTAATTCCGAATTAACGAATTTCCGTCGAGACGAGAGAATTAAATAATTACGCCTAGCGGAATTATTATTCAGATCGCTAACGAATTAATTCCAAATTAATTCTTCTGCCCGAATTAAAATCCGATTTTAATTCCGCGTCGAAATCTAATTTCTTTTAATAATATATCGAATATATTATTTTATCGATTAATTCCAAATTAATCGATCTCTCTCTCTCTCCTAATAAGGCATTTTATCCAAGATAAAGTTTCTCCGTAATTAATCCAAGATTAATAAAGTTCGAATCAAACATCATAGGTGAATCTTCAGGAAGCGACCCAAGAGATCTCCGGATATGTTGGCAGTAAATACAGTCGTTGGATAATCCAAACACGTACGTACCTCGTAGTACATTTTACCGATTTACAAGACAAGGTTGGCTTCTAGCAAAGCGCCATGCCTACCCAATTCTCCAGAAATATTCTTACTGGAATATTAGATCTATATCAAGCGTAGTATACCGTAGTATTGCGTACATCGATCCAGTATCGGACGATCACATGTTAGGCCTGGGGCTGGAAATGTGTTTGCCCCGTACGAAACATATATCGGATATCAAATAACTAGTCTCTTTAATCGGACAATCCTGACCTGGTTATATTGTCCCGACGGTTGCAACCTTTTATAGAGTACTAGTTCTGTATCCTGCGTGATCATCATCTCCATATGTCTGAAGTGATACTTCCATCTTGACATCACATCCAGTACACTACGATTCTCGATAAACCCAGAAGAGGCGTACACACCAGAACCGGTTAAAGCACCAAAGAACCACCCACTTTACCGATTGTCGCAAGTACTAGCGATGCAAGTCTCAGGTTAAGACCATATACACCTACCCTGATGCGGCCTCCCATAGACGCAGACATACTACCAATGGGATTCCGCGGGGTCTGTCCAGAGCGAAGCTGTTTTCCGTACCATCGGTAAAACACAACCTCCTATCGCACTTGCATAAGTATCCAATACTTAAATATATGAGAACTATGCCGTTGTGCCATCACAACTCGCACAAGTGCAATACTAGTCTATTCCGCATTATCGATGTCTGATCTCGATAATACTCCGACTAGGGATATTTAATGATTAAACCTTTTATATTGATACTGTCTCATATCATCTCAATACGGAACTAATCATATGGACTTTTGCCATTAATATATTAAAGTAAATAATTTTACAAAACGGCAAAAGGCAATTTCATTATCACATAGTTAATTTTTTACAATAATACAATATCATTTACAAAACAGTGACGCTATGGGTCATAATGTCTAACATCTCCAACTTGGCCTATAGCCAGTCACTCAAGCATCTAATACCTGAACTATGTATATGTCGTTCAAACACTTGCTGAAGAACAGCCTTCGTCAGCGGATCTGCAATGTTGTCATCCGATGCGACCTTCTCGACTTTTACATCGCCACGATGTATAATCTCCCGAATCAGATGGTAACGCCGAAGAACATGCTTGGATCGTTGATGAGACCTTGGTTCCTTAGCTTGTGCTATAGCCCGTTATTGTCACAATACAATGGCACGGGCTCAGCAGCTAACGGAACTACTCCTAATCCGATTAGGAATTTTCGGATCCAAACTGCCTCCTTTGCTGCTTCCGATGCAGCAATATACTCCGCTTCAGTTGTTGAATCGGCAACAGTATCTTGCTTGGAAGATTTCCAGCTCACTGCTCCGTTATTCAAACAAAAAATGTACCCCGATTGAGACTTGAAGTCGTCCTTGTCGGTTTGGAAACTTGCATCGGTGTACCCAGACACCTCAAGTTCTCCACCTCCATAAATTAAGAAAGCATCCTTAGTTCGTCTAAGATACTTAAGGATATTCTTAACAGCCATCCAGTGTCCTTCACATGGATCGGCCTGATAGCGACTGCACATGCTCAAAGCATATGACCAATCAGGTCGCGTACATATCATGGCATACATGATCGATCCGACTGCCGAGGCGAACGGTATCCGACTCATGTTACTCTCTCTTCTTTAGTTTTAGGACACATGTCCTTAGACAGAAGGATACCACGTGACATTGGCATCAATCCCTTCTTGGATTGATCCATGTTGAATCACTTCAACACTTTGTCAATATATGTACTCTGGGAGAGTCCAAGCAGCTTTCTAGATCTATCCCGGTAGATCTTTATTCCTAGAATAAAGGCTGCTTCTCCCACAGATCTTTCATGGAGAATTTTAATGAAAGCCAAGCTTTCACCGACGTTAGCATGGGAATGTCATTGCCTATAAGCAATACGTCGTCGACATAAAGGACAATAAAAGTCAGTGCTCTCCCACTAACCTTCTTGTATACACAAGGGTCATCATCGTTTTGTACGAAATATATTCTTTTATGATCTCATCAAAACACTGATTCCATGACCGTGATGCTTGCTTCAATCCATAAATGGATCGATTAACTTACAAAACTTGTTTGCACGTCTAGGTACGATAAAACCGTCAGGTTGTTGCATATAAACATCCTCCAAAAGGTTTCCGTTAAGGAAGGAAAGCGTTGGTTTTAACGTCCATCATGCCTATCTCGTAATCGAAATATGCAGCTATGCAAGCATTATCCGAATGGATTTAATCATGGCAACGGGTGTGAGAACGTTTCGTCATAATCAATACCATATTGCTGACGATACCCTTTTGCTAGAAGCCTAGCTTTGTAAGTTTGCACGTTGCCATCCATGTCGGTCTCTTCTTGAAGATCCATCTGCATCCAATAGGCTTTAAGCTTTCTGGTGCATCAACCAGTGTCCAAACTTGGTGGCGTACATGGAATCCATCTCGGACTTCATGGCTTCTTGCCATAAAGCGGAATCAATATTCTGTATTGCTTCCTCATACGTAGTCGGTTCATTATCCTCAATAAGATTAATATCTACATGAGGCGAGATCAGGAACCCATACCTCTCAGGTACCTTCTGACTATCTCCGACTACACGGTCCTTGTGTATCTGAAGATTGTGGTACAGACTCATCCTGGATGGTCTGTTTATGTTCCGTCATTGATTCATTGCCAGGAACAGTATCACTACGATTTTCATCGAGCTCCACTTTCCTCCCACTTACCACTGCATCTAGGAATCCTCTCAAGGAAAAATGCATGTAGAGCAACAAAACTTTGTTCTCTTATGGGTGATAGAAGTAATATCCTTTGGTTTCCTTAGGATATCCCACGAAAAGGCATTTATCTGATTTGGGTTCTAGTTTGGTACCTTCCAAACTTTTAACATATGCCCAGCATCCCCAATCTTCAGGAAAGAGAAACCCGGTTTCCTCCATGTCCAATATCATATGGAGTCTGTTCAACAGACTTGACTTGACGGAACTTATTCAAAATAAATACTGCACTGTTTAATGCGTATCCCCAGAAGGATATAGGTAACTCAGTGCGACTCATCATCGACCTTACCATGTCTAACAAGGTACGGTTTCTCGTTCAGAGACACCGTTTAATTGCGGTGTTCCAGGAGCAGTCCACTGTGAAAGAATACCATTTTCTTTCAAGTAATCTTGAAACTCA
>SKCR01015654.1:0-44585 GCA_019454045.1 Zanthoxylum bungeanum
AGTGATCTGTCCTTTTTTGCTTCTTTTTTCTCCATCTGTTGCTTTTTTTCTTTTGGAATATCTTCAATTGTTGTTGCCTTGATTCCAACATCTTTGTTGATTTCAGTACCGCTTTTTAACATGATGGCATGACATTGCTCCTTTCCCATGTTCCTTGGATTTGGCTCTGTGTTGCTAGGAAGGTTACCTGGCGGTCTGTAATTTTGAGCATTGGCCAGTTGTCCAATTTGATTCTCCAGTGCTTTAATATAAGCAAATTGACTTTGAATTAATGCTGCTTGGGATTGAAACATAACATCATATCTTGCTGCTTGAGAGTCGTGTTTTGCTTCTATCTTTTTCAAGTGGGTCAACACTTCTGTTATTCCTGATTCATTTGCCTGCTCCTGGCATTTGTTCTGTTGTTGGAATCCGGTTGGTGGGTTGTTCATTTGCCCTGAATTGTTGCTCCATGTGAAATTGGGATGATTCTTCCACCATGGGTTGTAGGTGTTGGAATATGGATTGTTCCCATGTCTGTTGAAATTGTTGACATAATTCACCGTTTCTTTATGTTGGTTGGAAGATTCTGACTCAGGTGCTCCTCCAAATGGTGAACTTGTGGATCCAACATTAACTTTCATGTTAAGAGTTTCCAGATTTTTGCAAATCTGATCCAGCTTGGCATTCACTGCTGTGTTGGCTCCAACTTCATAAATTCCAGCAATTCGTTGGATCAAGCTTCTTTCTGTTGGCCACAATGAATTATTGTTAGCCATTCTTCAATTAGGTCCCAGGCCTGATATTCTCATTTTCCCATCAAAGTTCATCCAGCAGCAGCATCAATTGTGGTTCTCATTATTCCAAAAAGTCCATTGTAGAAGGTTTGGACTTGTAGCCACTTTGCGATCTCATGATGAGGACATTTCCGGAGTAAATCTTTGAATCTTTCCTAAGCTTCACAAAGGGATTCTGAATCTTGTTGCACGAAGGATGTGATGTCATTTCTCAACTTTGCAGTTCTGGCTGGTGGAAAATACTTTGCAAGGAATTTGGTGGCTAGAGTGTTCCAGGTTGTGATGGAACCTGCTGGTAACGAATGTAGCCAAGCTTTAGCTCTGTCTTTCAGGGAATATGGAAAAACCAGCAGTCTCATTGCTTCTTCAGCTGCTCGGTTGTAATTGAAAGTACCGCAAACTTCCAGGAAGTTGCTGATGTGGGCATTAGGATCTTCAGTTGCATTTCCCCCAAATTTTACAGGCTGCAGAATCATCTGAATGCATGTTTTGATGTCACACGCATTTACTGGTAAATGAGGAAGTACAATACAGGAAATGAAGCCATCGACCACCAGAATGGTTCTGTCTCGAATTGGAATCAGTGATGCAACTTCTAAAGGTTCAGGTTCCATGTTGACTAAAGCTTCTTGGTCTTCTCGCCTTTCCTTTCTCAACTGTCTGATGGTTCTTTCAATTTCTGGGTCGAGCGGTCGGAGTTCAAAGCTTCTGGTTCGTCTCATGTAGTTTCTGAGAACCTGAAACACAAGAAAACAAAAATAATAAGTAAAAAAGAAATTAGATACAAGTAACGTATCTAACCCCAAAACTAATAGTGAAAGATAAATAAGTCCCCGACAACGGCGCCAAAAACTTGACCGGCGTAAACACACACGTATAACGAAAACGTACGTATCGTTCAAGTAGTATAAAAAGTATCTATCCCACGAGGACTTAATACCTAAGCTATTAATTTTATGAGGTCAAATGTTTACTAGTATCTAACAGGTTGTTTGATTGATTTGAAAATGTGACGATTCTAAATTAAAAAACAAGTAAATAAAATTGTTCGAAAGTAGGTTTAAGAAAATTCAATATTAAAAACTATCTAGGGTTGTGATTTCTTCCAATATCATTTTAAAGATGAAGTGGTTATTTTATGTTTGTGTAATAAATCGGTTTACTAACCTGGAACACTAAATTATGCGAAAGCCTCTGTCGATGGTCAGACGCAAATACCCAGTTTAAGCCAATTGAACCATATGTCTATGTCAACCAAATTATCTGGATTCATTAAGTTTAAGTTCCAATTATGGCTACCCCCACCCGACAGGTATATGTCTATCCTGTAAGGAAATCTATTAAAGGGTTATTTATCCTCAAGGAAGATCGTGGGCTATTAAGTCTAAGGTTGAAACCTAAAATCCCTATGTCTAGTTCATTTTAGATTTACCAGATCAATCTTATTAGTGGCTAATTAACAAGACGCATTAGGCTTAAGACTTAATAAGTAAACCTTTAAATTACCCAAACTATAAAATAACCCCTTATAAACCGGTGATATTAAAAGTCATCACAACCCCAGATAACTAATTTAGTTACAACACATAACTAGGGCTAGTAAAAACTTGAAAGTAATAGACATAAAGTAAAAATGCTGAAAAGTAATTACGGTAAAGTAAATTGCAATAAAATAAAATGCTAAGGTAAAAGGATCAACTTTTACTAATTACTATTTAGATATCTCCCTTAATATAATATATAAACTTGTGATTATTTTACCAACCAGCCATATAGGCGGTAACCTGATTAAGTCAAATTAAGTCCAACCAGCCATAAAGGCGGAACTAAAATAAACCTGCCATATAGGCGGTAAAAAAATTTAATTACCAACCGACCAATTTGGCGGTATCCTTGATTAGTCAAGTTTAAACCAAATTAAAATGAATTACCAACCGACCAATCTGGCGGTATCCTTATTAAGTCAATATTTTAAATAGTGAATATATTATATTTAAGGGAGATTAATCTAAATAGCAATAGTAAAAGAATTACCTTTCACCCTAGCAGGGGGAAGTTACCTCCTCATAGTGAATAGTAAAAACTGTAAAAAGTAAAGAAAGTAAATCACTATTATTACATAAAGTAATTAAAATTAATTACAAAACTAAAATTTAAAAGAAACTAGATTGAAAACTCCCTATTTACATCAGAGAATTCAGAGAGAATGGTACATCTGAAATCAGAAAACTGATCTATATTTATAGGCGTCAGTAAGGGTCACGCGTCGCGACGCCTAGCTCCCGTCGCGTTCCCCGTTTGGTAGATGTGGCAGCTTCTGGTTCGTCAGCTTCAGATTCTGGATAAGGTGATAAGGCGACACATGGCAAGGTGGTTGGAGCTCAATTATTATGACACATGACGGCTCGTGATTGGCTGATTCAGATTCTTATCCACCACGTGTCAGATACAGATAAGTGAGTCAATGATTGATGCTAATGTGGTGCTGACGTGGTGCTGACGTGGCGACACATGGCGAAAGTGATTGTCGGCACCATAAATTTGCGACACGTGGCACGCTGTGATTGGTTGATGATGATGTGGCAGCCATGTGGCACTTTGACTTGGTCAACAGGTGATATGGATGATGACGTGGCAATGACGTGGAGTGACATGTGGTGACACATGGCGATGGCGACTGTCGGCACTATAGGATGATGACACGTGGCACGGCGTACTTTAGCAGATTGGCTGTGATGGTGACACGTGGCACGACTCACGTTAGCAAAGTCAAATTTTCTCAGATTCTGACTTGTGGGCCCGGCGCATGTTAGAACTCTTCGGCGCACGTTAGGCGTCGTGACGCCAAGGGCTTGCGCGTCGCGACGCGGATAAATTATAAAAATGCCCTTTTTTCCAATTTTCACTATTTTGCTCCAAATCACCTCCTGAATGTCCTGAAACTTTATTTATCTACAAAATAACACAAAACACATCAAAATATTCACAAAACTCAAGAAACTATACAAAATATTAGGTTAAATGAGTGGGAAATAGTGATATAATTACGACTCATCAGCTTCTAGCAAAACACCGTGCCTACCCAATTCTCCAGAAATATTCTTTAAAGGAATATGTAATCTTTATCAGGCATAATATACTAAGTATTGTGTATAAAGATCCAGTATTGGATGTCACATGCTAGGCCTGGGGCTGGAATTGTGTCTGCCCCGTATGAAGCATATATCGGATCACATGCATCTAGTCTCTTTGATTGGAAAGTCATTACCCAGTCATACTTTCCCGATGACTGCAGTACTTTAGAGTACCAGTTTCGTATCCCTGTGTGATCATCATCTCCATATGACTGAAGTGATACTTCCATCTTGATATCACACCCAAAATACTACGATTCTCAGTATACCCAGAAGAGGCGTACACAGAACATGTTAAAGCCCCGGATGACCAAAACCAAAGTATTCTGATTGTCGCAAGTATTAGCGAGACAAGTCTCAGGTTAAGACCAAATACACCTACCCTGATTCGGATTCCCATAGACACATAGTCATACTACCAATGAGATTCTGATGGGTCTATCCAGAGCGAAACTGTTTCCGTACCATCGGTAAACAGAACCTCCTATCACACTTGCATAAGTATCCAATACTTAAATATATGAGAACTATGCAGTTAAGCTTCCATAACGCGCACAAGTGCGATACTAGCCTATTCCACATTATCGATATCCAGTCTCGATAATACTACTACTAGGGATATTTAATGATTAAACCTTTCGTGGATTAATACTGTCTCATATCTTATTAATCCGGTACTAATCATATGGACTTTTATCATTTATATATCCAAGTAATCTAATTATAAAATGATAAAAGAGCAATTTCCTTTGTCACATAGTTAATTTGTTATAAGAAAACCATGTCCTTTACAAAATAGTGATGCTATGGGTCATAATTGTCCAACAATATTTTCTCTCGCTATTGTAACTTATCATCCTCAACCTTGGCCTGAGTATTTAAGGAACGGCGAGTCATAAAGGACTCCCCATTGGCTGCATACTCAACCCATTCTTCATCAGTGGCGACTTTCAACACGGGTGCCTCCTCCACAACATCCTCACCATCTAAAATTTCCTCACCATCACCCCCATATACATGGTCTTTCTGTTAGGGCACTGTGATGCTTTATGGCCACTCCCCAAACATTTGAAACATTTAAGGTCACGACTCCTATTTGGTGGGGTCTCGAATTTTGGTTTAGGCTTGGTGGTGGTATCTTCCCTTGGCTTTGGGGCCTCTGATCTAAACCTAGATGTGGTGTTATCCCTGTCATTATCTCCCCATTTCGGCTTCCATGTATTGGTTGGACCCGAATTTCCCCTGAATGCAGTTTTTCACTTGAGTTGGCACTCCACTTTCATTGCATATGTACCATGTCCTCTGATTCCATGTAATGTTGCAGTTCCACTACATTCGCAATCTCTTTATTCAACCCACTTAGAAATCAGGCCATAGTCGCCTCTCGGTCCTCGTCGATATTGGCGCGAATCATTGCAATTTCCATCTCCTTGTGGTAGTCTTCGACACTCCGAAAACCCTGTGTAAGATTCTGAAGTTTATGATACAGATCTCGATAGTAATGATTCAGTAAAAACCGCTTCTCCTAATTGTTTTCAATTCGGCCCATGTAGTGATCAGACGCTCCTTATGCCTCTGAATGTTGATCATCAATTGATCCCACCGGATAATTGCATAATCGGTAAATTCAATAACCGCCAACTTAACCTTCTTAAGCTCAGAATAATTATGACAGTCAAAAAGAAGCTCTAGCTTACGTTCCAACTTTAGATAAGCTTCGGGGTCACTCTTGCCTTGGAAAGGAGGGATAGTCATCTTGATTTTACCCAAATCATCATCTTCCTCATTCTCATGATTCCTCATGAACGGTCTTTCATTCATACCTCTTCTAGGCCGAAATTCACCCATCTCTACCTCTGATACTCTATCAAACTCCTCATCATAATCAAACTCATTCTCGGCCTCCATCTCGTCCATGGGTACAGTACGCCGCCCACCAGTCCTGGGTGGTACGTGCCCTTCCTCATTAGCTCTAGTCGGCCGTGTCGGCCTATTCCTCTATGGAGTATTGTGTCTCATCGCTTGCACCTCATCTCGAACATCCCTAATCAATTCTAAGACTCGCACAAACTCATGCTGAAGTGCTGTCACAGTATTCACCACATCCCGTAATTGGGGCTTCTGTGGGGAATTGGCACTTTGACTCGGGGCTGCGCCTTCTCTGAACATGTTTACTATTTTTTTAACTATGCAGCTGCAACAAACGTTAGTAATAAAATAAAATAAATAAAAAGAACAACTAAAATAAAGAGAAAGACAAAATCCTCACAATTCCAATTCTCTCGTGTTTGGCACTCAAATGGCTTTTACCTGAAACTAAGCTCACCCACTATTGCCTTTTACCACTCTTACCCTCGGATGAGTTCTCAAGGATTTGAACTCGCAGGAAAGAACAAACCTGTAGACAATAGAACCTGGGCGACGCTGTTCTAGGCTCGCGGCCTAGTTGGGAAGTACGAAATAACATGGAGTCGCCACCCGGTGTGAACCGGGACAAAGATTTAAGGCCGCACTCACCCCTCGCAAGGAAAGACCTCAAACTGTTGGGTTTGGAATGGTCCCTTACTTATGTCACTTGTGATGATATAATTTGTGCAATGAATCAACCAAGTATACTCAATAATCATGCTCAAGGGTACTTAGATCTAACATGCTTTCATCTAAATAATTCCACGCAATGTAACACAACAAGCATATTGAACCATTAAATCAACATGTATAAATCATTACCCAAACGCATCATAAACTAAGAACATGCATAATGAACAACCTAAACATGCTTTAACAAATAAATAACAAACTAAATTAAACCATGCTTTAAATAATAAACAAATAACCTAAAAACTATAACATGCTCAAATACAAATTTGGATGAGACGAGATATGTGTATCTTAAGTGGTACGTGGCATTGTATCCCGAGTTCAGACCATACTACCGTCCATTCAGAATCGGCTATGGAATTTATGACCGGGTTTCCATCCGATATACCACAAAAGGGAACACATATCCCGCTCATCCAACAATCACATCATGCCTCAAACGACTCTCATGCAATTATATATCAAGATAAATAAAAAAAATAAAGAAGATAAGTAAAAAGGGTGCCCTCAGGTCTAACCTCTTTTGTCGTCTAAGAAAGGGCGTTACACGTCCGTTGGAAGGGAGATTGATCCGATGCTTTTCCGATTTTTCTACTCAATGTCTTTCCTCGCTGCTTTGATGCTTGGGCTGCTGTTTCAAGTCCGTTTCACTGTTGTTTCGCTGCTACGTTTCAGGTCACTGTCTTGGTGATTTAGTGGACTGTTTTGAGTGATTTTGAAGGCTAATGGAGCTGCGGTTTTGAGGGCTTTTTTGGTGGTGTTTATGCAGTTTTTTTAGTGCAGTTTTAGGGTGTTTTTGGGGCTGTTTTATGGGTTAAAATCGCTGCCAAAACTGGGCAGAATGTGCAGTGAAGTGCGGCAGTTTTGGTGAGCAGTGAGGGGTGTTTTGGCTTCTGTTTTGGCGTGCAATGGGGCTGTGTTTAAGGGGGTGTTTTGTGCGACTTTAGGGCTGTATTTGAGGCTTATTTTGGTGTGAATTAGGGTTGTTAAAGGGGCAGTGCAGTGGGTTAAAGATGTGGCAATGGAGGCTATATGATGGCTTTAGGCGTGAAGGTGATAGATGGTGATAGAGGAAGGCTTGAGGTTCACGGCAATGGGGGAGTTTTGGATGGGATTTTTGGACGTGCAAGGAGGCTTGGGAGAGTGCTTGGGACCTGTTTGGGGAAGTATGTGTGCTTGGCAGTGCGTGAGACGTGAAGGTTATAAGGCTAGGTGCGAAGGGCGTGAAGAATGCGTGAAGGACTTATGCGTGATAATGTTGCTGGCTGTGAAGCGTTGGCTGTGAGTGGGCGTGTTGATGCGTGGGGATTGTGGGCTTGGCAGTGAGTCAACGTGAGTGAAGAGGCATTCAACGTGAGCGTGTAAGGTTTGTGTGGGCTATGTGGCGCTTATGCGCTGAAGTGAAGGGGTATGTGGCGCTTTGTTACGTGAATGGAGGGTTTCTTCTGTATGAAAGAGGGACCTAGGGTTGGCTGTGTTGTTGGCTGCGTGAGCTGTTGAGGGTTAGTGGGGCAGGTGGCATTTGTTAAGGCAATTGGTGAGTGTGAAGAAAGCAAAGGGGCGTGTGGCTAACGTGAAAGGCTGACTTGTGGCGTGAAGCGGTGAGGCAATGTGAGTGGGCAGGTGCGTGAGGGATGAGGGCTATGAAGGGCTTGTGCAGGGTTCTTGGTAAGGGGAAGGAAGTGGCTTACGTGACTGTGGTGCTTCTTGACTTGGCGAGCAGGGTGAAGCCGTAAGTGGCTAGGGTTTTTTGGTCGGTTGATTTCATGAGGATGAGCCAGCCAGGGTTTGATAAATGGGTGAATGGTTATTTTTATAGGCAAGGGGATGGGTTTTACCTTGTTGGGGAAGGAATCAAATTTGTGTATTAATTAGGAGATATTTTTAATTTAGTATGTGATAGGGAAAATCTTTTAATTAAGGGAAATGATTTGATTTATTCTTTTTAGTTAAGGATATGATTTATTTAATTTAGGAAGGTGATTAAATTAAATTAGGAATGTGTTTTATTTAAATTAGGAATTTAATTTAATTTAATTTCAAGTTCAATTTAATTGGTGAATGTGATTTAATTTAATTTAAGTTTAATTTTAATTGGTTTTAATTATTTAATTTGTGAGATATGTTTTAATGGGTTTGGTGTGTTTTAAAACAGAGGTCCAACAAGCGAACCCGAAGCGAAACAAGCGAGTTAAATCCAACGAAAATTCCATTTTCCAACTTTACCCTTCCAGCGTCCGTTTCCCGCGACTTTCATGACTAAAGAGGTAGTTGCCTCCATACGAGACTCATCATTGGGCTAATGTGTAAAAATGCAATGCCTACAGTCGCCCCCACTTTGATGGGACTTGTGCAGTGTGTGACAATGACAATCTTATCAAAGTACATGCAATGCATTTTCACTTACCTGGCTCGCCAGCTGCCATCTGGTTTTCCTGCTGCTTCGAAGTGAGTTGATTGTGCGATGGGCACCTCGACCCAGGGACGCATCCCGGAACAGCTAATGACAACGGGGGCACCTCGACCCTCGAACTGATGATGTAGTAGGCACCTCGACCCTGGGTACGCATCTCGACCCGGAACTACAACCGACAATGGGGGCACGCATCTCGACCCTGGGCACGCATCTCGACCCAATACCGCTGACAATAGGGACCTCGCCCTGAATATGATGATGTAGTGGGCACCTCGACCCTGGGTACGCATCTCGACCCGGAACTACAAACGACAACGGGGGCACGCATCTCGACCCTGGGCACGCATCTCGACCCAATATCGCTGACAATAGGGACCTCGCCCTGAATATGATGATGTAGTGGGCACCTCGACCCTGGGCACGCATCTCGACTCGGAACTACAAACAACAACGGGGGCACGCATCTCGACCCAATACCGCTGACAATAGGGAACTCGCCCTGAATATGATGATGTAATGGGCACCTCGACCTTGGGTACGCATCTCGACCCGGAACTACAAATGACAACGGGGGCACGCATCTCGACCTTGGGCACGCATCTCGACCCAATACCGCTGACAATAGGGACCTCGCCCTGAATATGATGATGTAGTTATGCTAACCCCGTACCTAGGGTGTCGCAAATATGATGATGGTCCATTTCCGAACCGTGCTCCATTTCCGGAGTGCCATTTTTGGCATGCTAAACCCCATTTCCGAGGCATCGCTGATGTGATGATGGTCCATTTCCGAACCGAGTTGATAAAGTGGGCCTCGACCCTGGATTCATTCCCAAAACTGTTGGTGAAGTGGGCCTCGGCCCTGGGATTCATTCCCTGGATTAAATTCTGACGATGTGGGCATCGGCATTGGGATTCATTCCAAAATTCGGACGATGTGGGCCTCGGCCCTGGGATTAATTCCCTGGATTCATTCCAAAATTCTGGCGATGTGGGATTCATTCCCGATTGTGTTGATGTAGGCCTCGACCCTGGGATTCATTCCCTAGATTCATTCCAAAACTTTGCTGATGTGGGCCTCGGCCCTGGGATTCGTTCCCTGGATTCATTCCAAAATTCTGCTGATGTGGGCCTCGGCCCTGGGATTCATTCCAAATTCTGACGACGTGGGCCTCGGCCCTTGGGATTCATTCTCGGATTCATTCCAAAATTCTGCTGATATGGGCCTCGGCCCTGGGATTCATTCCCTGGATTCATTCCAAAATTCTGCTGATATGGGCCTTGGCCCTGGGATTCATTCCTTGGATTCATTCCAAATTCTGATGTGTCTCTATACCCGAAGTGTCGTACTCTCTATACCCGAAGTGTCGTACCTGTAAAACTGATTTGATGTAATGTGGGCCTCGCCCCTAGAATGCCATACCCGGCAGAACTGATCTGATGTAATGTGGACCTCGCCCCCATAATTCCATACCCGGCAGAACTGATCTGATGTAATATGGACCACGCCCCCAGGATGCCATATTTGGTAGAAACTGATACTGATGTCAATGATGTGGGCCTCGCCCTCAGACGATGCTGATGTGGGCCTCGACCCTGGGACGCATCCCAAAAACTGATACTGATGATGTGTGGGCTTCAACCCTGAACTGATACTGATAATGATGTGGGCCTCACCCCCAGACTGGTACTGATGTGGGCCTTGCCCCAAACTGATATGAGCTTCGTCCCAAACTGATACTAATGTATGGACCTCGGCCCTGAGACTCATCCCTACTGATACTGATGTGATGGTTCATTCCTGAACCGTGTTGTGAGGTGGTCCATTCCTGAACCGTGCTGAATGTAGGCTTTATTCCCTGGGCTTCATTCCTAAAACTGGTGATAATGTGGGCCTCGACCCTGAGTTGATACTGATGTGGGCCTCGCCCCAAACTGATACTGATGTGGGCCTCGCCCCCAGACTGAAACTGATGTGGGCCTTGCCCCAAAACTGATACTGATGTTGGCCTCAACCCTAAACTGATATTAATGTGGGCCTCGCCCCAAACTGATACTGACGTGGGCCTCGCCCTAAAACTGATACTGATATGGGCCTCAACCCTGGGACTCATCCCCAAAACTATTACTCATATGTTGCTGATTCTGGTTGGCTTGTCTTTGCCGCTTTCTCTTTTTCTTCTTTGAAACCTGTGAATACAAAATGAAACAAACACAAAAAGAATGCAAATACGTTACGTGTATGAATGCATGCATGAATGAATTTCCTATTTCATTGGGTTAGGTCTTCCGCCAGTTCTCCATGTGATTGCTCAGTCTTCTATCTGGTCTCATGACTCAATATCTTGTTATGTCCCTGATTCGCGATGTGGTAGACTGGTCGCCCCCAGTCTTGGTTTAGCTTTCTGCTCTCCGCTGTTTGCACTTGGTCAAGATGAACCACATGGCGGGGCCTTCCATATCATCATACTATATCACATGCTACGAAATAGTCCCAATAGTTATACATATTATCGTCCTCAAGGAATGTCCAGTAATGAAACCAGAGAACATTCAAAACACTCAATGCAACTCAAATCTGAGTTTTTGAATAAATGATCTATGCCAGACTCAAAGTGTGTGTGTGCAAATGTTCTTTCACAACTTAATCCTTAGGTAAGCTAACTCGATGATTTCGTTTCAAAAATCGGGATCGATGGGTCAAACCAACCTAGATGTCTCAATTATGCCTGCAGTTGCTTTTCTGTGCTCAATGTGGTATGATTTTCTTTCTCTTTTTCTCTTGTCTCTTTCTTTTCTCTTTTCATTTGAACTTTTTTTTTCTTTTTTTTCAACACACATACCCTTTAAGGTAGCATTTCTCCTCATGGTGGTCCTAATACTCGCCCATGGGTAGCTTCACGCTTATCGGTTATAGGTGGTTCAATTCTTTTCTTAGAGACTTTTCTTTCATTTTCAACCATACCACACATCATAACATAAGCAAATTAGGATAGACATCTAAGCAAACGGTCATTCACCGACCTACAATTTCATCAACTAGTCACTTTGCTAACTACTCAGGTTTTCACTGCTAAGAACCATAATCAAGTGCTTACGAGTCTAACATAGATCAATTACTCAAATTATCAGATAAAAGCACGTCAAAGGTTTATTGTTTCTAAGGTTTCACCCTAAGGCAATCTGTTTCATCATCGGGCTTATGTCTAACTATCAAGGAATAAAAACAAACAATTTTTTTCTCTTTTTTTTTCTCTTTTTTTTCTTTCTTTTTTTTGTCTTTTTCATTTTTTTCTTTCTCTTTTTTTTTGGGCCCACCATGGTCTTTCTATTCTTGCCGTAAGGTTTTCTGTTTCTCGGCTTCCTTTCCTCGATATCCATGTTTGTTAAATTCTTCTTCGACAAGTCTTTCTTTTTTCTAACCCAACAGATATCTATGATGGCTTTTAAGACACGAGGGTTAACATGATGCATGTATGCATGAGATGCATGGGATGTATGAGACATAATATGCATGGGGTTATCAAAAGCATAAAGGGTGGCCCCAATAGGTCATACAACTATGGTTCACATGTGGGTTTACGGGAGTGTGGACAAAGGCTCCCATTTGACGAAGGATTACCCACAACTAGGACTCCCCACTCAATGGTTCAAGCGACCAAGTGAGTGCACCTTTTTTATACCTTACGGTACGTGCCAACGAGTTACGGTGTGTGACTAACTGTCAAATGGATCTCCTGTCGTAGATTCCCTAGAGGGAGGGTGGAGCGAGGCTCTCTTAAGTACCCAAGCCCCTTAGGCTCTTATCGCTTGGTGTCAGGAATAAACAACGAGTCCTCAAAACTAGTCTGTCACGACGAGCTACAAGTAATGATTATCTCGGTGTCTTCACAGCTTTTCCTTATAAAAAGGTAGTGAGTGAAGGAAGACATCGAACCATTACCTAGCCTTAAAAATGCCTTTGATTACACCCCTTTCAACTCACTATAGAAACGATTAATTAAAGCATAAATTATACACATCACAAGACATGATTTCGGGGCCGATTCAAAATATCCCCAGTGGAGTCGCCAGACTGTAGACAACAGAACCTGGGAGACGCAATTCTAGGCTCGCGGCCTAGTTGGGAGTACGAAATAACATGGAGTCACCACCCGGTGTGAACCGGGATAAAGATTTAAGGCCGCACTCACCCCTCGCAAGGGAAGACCTCAAACCGTGGGTTCGGAATGGTCCCTTACTTATGTCACTTGTGATGATATGATTTGTGCAATAAACTAACCGAATCTATTCAACATTCATGCTCAAGGGTAATCTACGTCTAGTATGCATTCATCAAAATAACTCATAATCTAAGTTTGCGTGCTTGAAAATAAGTCTTTAAACGGCAAACACATAGAATCACACAATGAGCACATTGAACCATTAAACCAAAATAAACAAATAACTATTTAAACATAACCATAAACTAAATAAAATATCATGCATAAAATAACATTATCATGCTTTGACAATAAATAATAAACTAGGCTAAATCATGATTTAAATAATAAACAAATAACCTAAACTATAACATGCTCAAATACAAATTTGGATGAGACGAGATATGTGTATCTTAAGTGGTACGTGGCATTGTATCCCGAGTGCAACCATACTACCGTCCATTCGGAATCGGCTATGGAATTTATGTCCGGGTTTCCATCCGATATACCACAAAGGGAACACATATCCCGCTCATCCAACAATCAATCATGCCTCAAACGACTCTCATGCAATTATATATCAAGATAAATAAACAAAAATAAAGAAAATAAGTAAAAAGGGTGCCCTCAGGTCTAACCTCTTTTATCGTCTAAGAAAGGGCGTTACACGTCCGTTGAAGGGAGATTGATCCGATGCTTTTCCAATTTGTCTACTCAATGTCTTTCCTCGCTTCTTTGATGCTCGGGCTGCTGTTTCAAGTACGTTTCACTGCTGTTTCGCTGCTACGTTTCAGGTCACTGTCTTGGTGATTTAGTGGACTGTTTTGAGTGATTTTGAAGGCTAATGGAGCTGCGGTTTTGAGGGTTTTTTTGGGGGTGTTTATGCAGTTTTTTTAGTGCAGTTTTAGGGTGTTTTTGGGGCTGTTTTATGGGTTAAAATCGCTGCCAAAAACTGGGCAGAATGTGCAGTGAAGTGCGGCAGTTTTGGTGAGCAGTGAGGGGTGTTTTGGCTTCTGTTTTGGCGTGCAATGGGGCTGTGTTTAGGGGGTGTTTTGTGCGACTTTAGGGATGTATTTGAGGCTTATTTTGGTGTGAATTATGGCTGTGAAAGGGGCATTGCAGTGGGTTAAAGATGCGGCAATGGAGGCTATATGATGGCTTTAGGCGTGAAGGTGATAGATGGTGATGGAGGAAGGCTTGAGGTTCACGGAAATGGGGGAGTTTTGGATGGGATGCTTGGACGTTCAAGGAGGCTTGGGAGAGTGCTTGGGACGTGCTTGGGGAAGTATGTGTGCTTGGCAGTGCGTGAGACGTGAAGGTTATAAGGCTAGGTGCGAAGGGCGTGAATAATGCGTGAAGGACTTATGCGTGATAATGTTGCTGGCTGTGAAGCGTTGGCTGTGAGTGGGCATGTTGATGCGTGGGTATTGTGGGCTTGGCAGTGAGTCAACGTGAGTGAAGAGGCATTCAACGTGAGCGTGTAAGGTTTGTGTGGGCTATGTGGCGCTCATGCGCTGAAGTGAAGGGGTATGTGGCGATTTGTTACGTGAATGAAGGGTTTCTTCTGTATGAAAGAGGGACCTAGGGTTGGCTGTGTTGTTGGTTGGTGAGCTGTTGAGGGTTAGTGGGGCAGGTGGCGTTTGTTAAGGCAATTGGTGAGTGTGAAGAAAGCAAGGGGCGTGTGGCTAACGTGAAAGGCTGACTTATGGCTTTGAAGCGGTGAGGCAATGTGAGTGGGCAGGTGTGTGAGGGATAAGGGCTGTGAAGGGCTTGTGCAGGGTTCTTGGTAAGGGAAGGAAGTGGCTTACGTGACTGTGGTGCTTCTTGACTTGGCGAGCAGGGTGAAGCCGTAAGTGGCTAGGTTTTTTGGTGGGTTGATTTCGTGAGGATGAGCCAGCCAGGGTTTGATAAGGGGTGACTGGTTTTTTTTATAGGCAATGGGATGGGTTTTACCTTGTTGGGGAAGGAATCAAATTTGTGTATTAATTAGAAGATATTTTTAATTTAGTATGTGATAGGGAAAATCTTTTAATTAAGGGAAGTGATTTGATTTATTCTTTTTAGTTAAGGATATGATTTATTTAATTTAGGAAGGTGATTAATTAAATTAGGAATGTGTTTTATTTAAATTAGGAATTTAATTTAATTTAATTTCAAGTCCAATTTAATTGGTGAATGTGATTTAATTTAATTTAAGTTTAATTTTAATTGGTTTTAATTATTTAATTTGTGAGATATGTTTTAAATGGTTTGTTGTGTTTTAAAACAGAGGTCCAACAAGCGAACCCGAAGCGAAACAAGTGAGTTAAATCCAACGAAAATTCCATTTTCCAACTTTACCCTTCCAGCGTCCGTTTCCCGCGACTTTCATGACTAAAGAGGTAGTTGCCTCCATACGAGACTCATCGTTGGGCTAATGTGTAAAAATGCAATGCCTACAAAACCCTTAATGTTGTCCCAAATAGCACTGTTCAGCTCAATCACAAGTACAACAAAGTGGTAGACACAAACGGAAGGGAAACAAGATGCATATACGATTTACGAGAATTGATAAAGAAAATGCTAGTCAAATGCAATGGAAGAAGGAAAAGCAAAGACACTAACAATTGTGGCAAAGAAGACAGCAGGTAAGCGATTACACTCGAAATTTAGAATTTTTTAAAAACGCATAAGTCAACTATCTCAATCACCTCGTCTTGACAATACGACTGCTAGGAAAAAAATTGCATGTAGGCAAAATTTTAAAATTTTGTACTTTTTTTTTAAAATCACATCCCGCATACCTCCTAAAACGTTTAGTGTTGTGGATTTGTCTGATTTCGATTGCTTCAAAAATCTCACAAAGTTTTACCTACTACCACAAGGAGTTTGAAGTCTTAGAACCCTAGGTTACGCAAATCACACAAACGCAGTTTAAGGGAAAGACACAATCAGGAAAAAGAAATACGCACAACGCAGAGAGCAAAAGACGCACAACAGACGCAAAACAACATAGGTAACAGAAGAAACAAGGGTGATATAAGATAACAAAATAAAACGGAAGAAGAAAAAAAACGCAGGAAAACAAAACGCAGGAAAGAAACACACGCGATAATATAATGAACGAAATAAAAAAAATTATAACAGATATGTGAACTGACCTTGGAAACTTTGCTCCTGATACCAAGTGATGAGAACCTGCCTGGAGCGAAGCCAGACAAACCCACACAAGATTGAAATCGTTCCCAAGAAAAACCAAGACAGTTCGGATAAAAACTCTAAACCTTTGAAGAACAAGCAATAGAAACCTAGAGTGCTAAAATGGGGCGCCACAATGGGTTAGCAAACCTTTGATAAGCCAAAACCAGTGAGAACAAATTGAGGGTTTCTCAAGGCTCACGAAAATTGATATATTTTTTTATTGAATGAGAGTTGTTAAACATAACCAAGAAGTTAGCCATTTATAAGGAGGCTGCAACCAAAACCCTAACCCAAAAGGATAAAAACGAAACTACCCACACGCCAACAGGCGCGTATCCTAAAACAAAGCTAAGCTATCCCTACGTGTAAATCCTTGCACACTTAACCTAATTCCCAAACATAAAATAATAATCTAAAGAAAAACACTTAAACATAAATAAAGGGCCGAAATAAAAAAAATGTCAAGCCCTAAGTAAATAAATAACAAATGCCAAATAACTATAATAGAATAGGACTAAGTAACTCGTTACTCCCCGGCCTGAATAAGATTCACCATCTTGGGTTCGTCCAACGTCAAGCCCATACTCACTGAAGTAGAAGGGCGGGAATAGTCAGATAAAATCTTCTATATGAATCCATACATAGCTTCATGGATCTTCTTAGCTCGAGACCTCATGATTGGACCCTCTGGAACTTGTGCTGTGGTGGTCCGTCCATCATGGGCGGCATCCTAGGCGGCTGTTTCCTGGGCCTCATCATAGACGATAGAGAGACATTCCTAAAGATGTTTTGAAAGCTGTTCGGTATGTCCAAAGTGCATCAGTCAGTCAAAGAGACCAATCTTTGCCATTTGGGTTGACCGTTTTATCCAAAATTTATTTGATTTCCCTATTTGCTAGTTCACATTGACAATTTGTCTAAGGGTGATAGGAGGTGGAAACTTTATGAGTAACTTTATACTTTTTCATTAATGACTCAAAATGTCTTTTACAAAAGTAAATCCTCCATCACTTATAATGGCCCGAGGGATTCCAAATCGACTTAAAATATTTTCTTTTAAAAATTTAATCACAGTTTTGTGATCATTATTTCGACAAAGAATCACCTTAATCCATTTTGAGACATAATCGACTGCAACTAAAATATATAAAAAACCAATGATGATGGAAATGGACCCATGAAATCTATTCCCAAACAATCAAATATTTCGATGACAAGGATGAGATTTAAAGGAATCATGTTTCTTTTTAAAATGGATCCCAACTTTTGAAAATTTTCACAGGTTTTTCAGAAATCATGTATATCTTTAAAAATAATGGGCCAATAAAATCCATACTGTAAGATTTTTACAGCGATTTTCTTAGATGAGAAGTGACCTCCACATACTTCTGAGTGACAAAATTTAATAACACCACTTATCTCATTTTCTAGTATGCATCGTCGGAAAATTTGATCAGGGCAATACTTGAACAAATATGGATCATCCCAGAAGAATATTTTGACTTCTGTCAAAAATTTCTTCTTGTCTTGATGGCTCCAATATGGAGGTATTTTTCTTGTTGCAAGAAAATTGACAATATTAGCATACCAAGATATTTTATTTACATAAAATAAAAATTCATCAGGAAAATAGTCATTGATAGGAGTTGTATAAATTGATGACTCTTTTGTGAGTCTCGATAAATGATCTGCAACCACATTCCCTGTTCCTTTTTTGTCATTGATTGTTAGATTGAATTCTTAAAGCAGTAAAATCCACCGTAGTAATCTTGACTTTGCATCATGTCTAGACATCAAATATCTAACAACAATACGGTTAGAATAAACAACGGTGGAGAAACCAATTAAATATGATCGAAATTTATCCAATACAAATATTACAACAAGTATTTCTTTTTCCATGGTAGTGCAATTCATTTGTGCACTGTTTAAAGTTCTACTTGCGTAATAAATTACATACAGCTTACCTTTATTTCTCTATCCTAACACTGTGCCAACTGCATGATCACTGACATCACACATTAGCTCAAAAGGCAAAGACCAATCAGAAGATTTCATGATAGGAGCAGAAGTCAAAAGAATGATAATCTTTTCAAATGATTTTTGACATTCTTCTATCCATTCAAACGTTGCATCTTTTAATAAGAGGTTACACAATGGTATGAATATGGTACTAAAGTTTTTTATGAACCTCCTATAAAATCCTGCATGTCCTAAGAAAGAACGGATTTCCCTGATTGTTTTTGGTGGTGGAAATTTAGAGATTATCTATATTTTAGCCTTGTCAACCTCAATACATTTAGATGACATAACGTGTCCCAAAATAATTCCTGAATTAGTCATGAAATGACATTTTTGCCAGTTTAACATAAATTTTTTTCTTCACATTTTTTCAGAACATTTTCCAAATTTTTCAAGCATTTATCAAATGAGTCCCCTAAAATAGTTATATCATCCATAAAGACTTCTAAACATTGTTCAACCATGTCACTAAATATGCTTAACATGTATCTTTGGAATGTTACTGGTGCATTACAAAGTCCAAAATAGATTTTCCTAAATGTAAATGTTCCAAAGGGACATGTGAATGTGATATTTTCCTGGTCTTCTAAAGCAATGATAATTTGATAATGACCTGAGTAACCATGAAGAAAGCAGTAGTATGTATGTCATGCCACTCTTTCCAAAATTTGGTCAAGAAATAGTAAAGGAAAATGATATGTTCTAGTGGCGTCATTTAGTTTTCTATAGTCAATTCACATACGCCAACTAGATGGGATTCGAGTTTGGATTAATTCTCCTTTATCAATTTTGACGACACTTATTCTAGACTTTTTAGGCACAACTTGTGTAGGACTTACCCACTTACTACTATCGAGATATGATAGATAATGCCTACATCAAGAAGTTTATGGACTTCTTTTTTTACCACTTCTTTCATGTGAGGGTTTAACCTTCTTTGAGGTTGATGATATGTCCTAACATTATCTTCTAAATGTATTATGTGTGTGCAGATCAAAGGATTAATGCCTTTTATGTCTTTTAAAGTCCATCCAATTGCAAGTTTATGTTCTTTCAACACATTTATCAATTTACCTTCTTGATTGCTTGTGAGGGAAGAAGAAATTACCACAGGGTAAGTTTATTCGTCTCCAAGAAATGCATATTTCAATCCTTCTGGCAAAGTCTTTAACTCCAATTTGGGTACTTCCTCATGTTTTTCTTCTTTCAGTGTTCATAGTTCTTCCAAATTCTATTTTTCTCCATCGTCTTCCAGTACTTATGTAGAATCAAGTGAAAAATCATTAGGAATATCCGAATCTAATTGCGTACTTGATTCAAGAAAATTTGCATTATAAATTTCCATGGGATCAGATAAACTCCCCTGAATATGCTCCTCCAAAATTGGTTCAATTAGTTCCATGCTCTCGTTTTCACTGTCCTCATCATATGTTTGTTTGCACATATTAAAAACATTAAGCTCCAATGTCATATTGCCAAAAGACAGATTCATAATTCCATTCCTGTAATTAATTAAAGTGTTAGCTGTTGCTAAAAATCGACGACCAAGTATTACAGGAATTGGCTTATAAATGTCTGCTATAGATTGTGTTTCCAAGACAATAAAATCCACATGATATATGAATTTATCGACTTGTAATAACATGTCTTCCGCAATTCCTTTCGGTACCTTGACTGATCTATCGACAAGTAAAATAGTAGTTGAGGTTAGTTTTAACTCGCCAATATTAAGTTTTTGATAAACCAAAAATGGAAGCAAATTGACATTGGCTCTAAGATCAAGCAAAACATGTTCAATTTTTTGACTTTCAATAATACATGAAATAGTTGGACAACTAGAGTCTTTGTATTTTAATGCATTATTGGTTGAGAGAATCAAACTTACCTGTTTAGCTAGAAAAGCTTTCTTTCTTACCCGATGTTTCCTTTTAACAGTGCACAAGTCTTTCAGAAATTTGGCATAAGATGGTATCTGTTGGATGGCATCTAACAATGGAAAAATGACCTTTACTTGTTTTAATATTTCATATAAATGATTCAATTTCTTTATTTTTAATGCTTGAGGAAATGAAGGTGCATGAGAAAAATTATTATCATCAATGATGGGTAATAGTTCATCAACCCACTCCTTACCCTCTGAATCTGATTTATTTTCAACTTCGCGAGGTTCAAGAATAGGTATGTGGATGACCTTACCACTGCGAAGAGTAATAACAGATTTGACTTGGTCTATATGTTGACTACCATAACAACATTCGTGAGGGTTTTGATGACTCTTAGGGTTTGGCTGTGGTTGTGCAGGAAACTTCCCTTTCTCATTAATGGTCAATGCAAATGTGAGTTTGGAGAAAGTATTTTTCAGATCAATCAATGTGTGCACATTTTGGTTATTGATGGCTTCATGTTTCTTAATGAATGCATGTAAGGTATCCTCAAGGGTTTTCCTTGGCGGTGGAACATATGGTGCATAATTATTGGAGTTTTGGAAATTCCGGTGTACTTGGGGAGGTTGTTGCAATGGTTGTGCTTGGTTATCATTCCTCCAATTGAAGTTTGGATGATTTCTCCAACCAGAATTGTAGGTTTGGGAGTATTGGTTTGGATTTGGTCTCTTGAAGGTGTTTATGGAACTGACTTGGTCATAGAGACATTCATACAGGGCTGGCAAGGTTGGGCAAACTTGTGTGACATGTTCATTTGAATTACAGATATGACACGTGACTTCTTGAACTGACTTGACATGATCACTCTTTCTCATTTCTAATGCCTCAACTTTTTCAGATAGAGATGTATACTTAGCAGAAAGGTCATGGTCTTCCATAAGGTTAAACATACCTCTACCACATGATTAAACATACCTCTACCACATGATTGTGGTTTTACAGGTGACTCATAAATGCAAACTGTATCTCATTGTTGTGCATTCTCTGCTATTTGTTCTAGGTAATCTAGTGCATCTTAGAGATTTTTATCTCTAAACTCACCATTACACATCATTTCCATTACTTGTCTACATTGGGGTGTTAAACCCTGGTAGAAATAGGAAACCAGCCTCCATGTCTCAATCCCGTGATGTAGACAAACGTTTAACATCTCGTTGAATCTCTCCCAACATTGGTAAAGTGTTTCCCCTGAATCTTGTGTGAAAGTTGTGATTCTCCTCTTAAAGGAGTTTGTCCTGTGAGTGATTTTTTTTTAGAAGCTGCTCTTGCAAAATGATGAGCGAAAAATATATCAATATTTACCGCCCCTTTTACTTAATATTTTGTTTAGTTTCTCGGGTTTGATGAACGTTTTTATGTGTTTTAGTTTATTTTGTAGATAAAATATTATTGGGACTTAATGAAATCATTTAGGACGAAATATTGGTCAAATAAGGGCAAATAATTGGACTTGACGTATTAATTTTAGAGATTGGAAACTTGAAAGGGCGTTCTAACGAAGTGCAGTTTCGGAAATTCCAATTTTGCGCAACTGTCGTATTTTGGGCGTAACTTTTTATTCCGATATCGGATTAAGCAGATTCAAGTTCCAGATTAAAGAAGAGTCAGAGATCGACAACCTTAAAGAACAAAATAATTTCTAATTCTGAAGATTTCATGACCGAAATTGATGAAACATCCAGAATTGTGTTATGCGTAATTATTAAAGTCATTTTCAAAGCAAAAAAATAAAAAAAAAAATAAAATATTCAAACTCCCACCAAACATGATAGCAATTAATAATGGATTTGGTGAAGCAATTAATAATGAATTTGGTGGAGCTATTAGTGAAGCAATTAATAATGGATTTGGTGGATAATTTGATGGAGGCAAAATTTTGCCTATAAATAGTAAGCAATTTCATTTGTAAATTCATACTTTCTTCTTTGAAATTCCTTAAGAATAACTAAGAAGATTGTATCTTCTTGTTTATTTATTTACAGCTTTCAGTAATTAATTTCCGCTTTCGCACTTTCTTTTCTTTACTTTTCAGTTTTTACTTTTCGCAATTTACTTTTACGCATAATTTTTCCTTTATTTACTTTTTGAGTTTTTACTTTTCAAGCAATGGGGAGGTAACTCCCCCTTACTGGGGTAAACGGTAAAGCTTTTATTATTGCTATTTACATTAATCTCCCCTAATTATAATATAATAACTATTTAAAATCTGACTTAACAAGGATACCACCATATTGGTCGGTTGGTAATTAATTATAAATTGGTTTTAACCTGGCTAAGCATGGATACCGCCTGGTTGGTCGGTTGATAATTAATTATTAATTTGACTTAATCAGGATACCGCTTATATGGCTGGTTGGTAATTATCACGCAAAGTTAATATATTATTTAAGGGAGATATCTAAAATAGTAGTAATAAAAGTGGATCCTTTTACCTCAATATTTTCTTTATTGTACTTTTACTTTATTTACTTTCAGCATTTACATTCTAGTAATTTACTTTCCAGTAATTAATTTCCAGCATTTACTTTATGTCTTTTCTTTTATTTAAGTTTTTACTACCCGTAAATATGTGTCATAACTAAGCTAGTTATCTGGGGTTGTGATGAAATCCAATATCACCGGTTTATAAGGGGTTAAATTACAGTTTGGGTAATATAAAAGTTTATTTATTGAGCCTTAATCCTAATGATTTTTATTAACTGGCCATTAATAAAATTGAACTAGTAAACTTAAAATGAACTTGGAAAAGAGATTTTAGGTTAAAGACCTTAGACTCAATAGCCCACGATCTTCCTTGAGGATATATAACCCTTTAATAGATTTCCTTACAGGATAGGAATATACTTGTCAGATGGGGGTAACCATAATTGGAACTTAATCTTAGTGAATTCAGATAACTTGGTTAACATAGGAATATGATTAATTGGGTTATACTGGGTATTTATATTTGACCATCAGAAGAGGCTTTTACATAATTTCGTGTTCCAGGTTAATAAACTAATATATTACACAAATGTAAAATAACCACTTCATTTTTTAAAAAGATATTGGAAGGATTTACAACCCTGGATAGTTTTATAAATTTGAATTTTCTTCAATCTACTTTCAAGCAATTTTATTTACTTGTTTTAAGTTTTAAAGTCACCACCCAATCAAACAATCAATCCATTAGATACTTGTAAACATTTAACTTCATAAATTGATAACAAAAGGTTTTAAGTCCTCGTGGGATTGATACTTTTATACTACTTGAACGATACGTGCACTTGCGTTATACGCGTGTGAAAACACCGGTCAAGTTTTTGGCGCCGTTGCCGGGGACTTATTTATTTTTCACTATTAGTTTTGGGGTTAGATACCTTTACTTGTATCTAATTTTCCTTTTACTTATTTTTTTATTTTCACTTGTTTCAGGTTCTCAGACACTACATGAGACGAACCAGAAGCTTTGAACTCCGACCGCTTGACCCAGAGATTGAAAGAACCATCAGATAGTTGAGAAGGGAAAGGCGAGAAGGCCAAAAAGCAATCGTTAACATGGAACCTGAACCTTTAGAAGTTGCACCACCAATTCCCATTCGAGACAGAACCATTCCAGTGGTGGACGACCTCATTTCCTGTATTGTACTTCCTCTTTTACCAGCAAATGCGTGTGACATCAAAACATGCACTCAGATGATTCAGTAGTCAATATAGTTTGGGGGGAATTCAACTGAAGATCCTAATGCCACATCAGCAACTTCCTAGAAGTTTGCGGCACTTTCAATTACAACAGAGCATCAGAAGAAGCAATGAGACTTCGAGTTTTTCCATATTCCTTGAAAGACATAGCAACAGCTTGGCTACATTCACTACCAGTAGGTTCCATCACAACTTGGAACATTCTAGCCACCAAATTCCTTGCAAAGTACTTTCCACCAGCCAGAACAGCAAAACTGAGAAATGACATCACATCCTTTATACAACTTGACTCGGAAACTCTCTACGAAGCTTGGGAAAGGTACAAAGATTTGCTCCGGAAATATCCTCACCATGAGATTCCAAAATGGCTTCAAGTCCAAACTTTCTAGTAACACAAAACCAGATCCAAGGAACCGAGGGAAGGAGCAATGCCAAGCCATTACTTTGAAAAGCTGATGAGTGGTATTTATATCATTATTTCCCACTCATTTAACCTAATATTTTGTATAGTTTCTCGGGTTTTGTGAATGTTTTGATGTTTTTATTGTTATTTTGCAGATAAATAAAGTTTGGGAAGCATTGGAAGCAATTTGGGGCCAAAACAGTGAAAAATGATGAAAAATGGTATTTTTGTAATTTGGTCGCGTCGCAACACCTAACATGCGCCGCACCATGCTAATATGCGTCGGGTCCACGTGTCAAAATCTGAGAAAATTGACTTGCTAACGTGCGTCGTGCCATTTGTCATCATCACATAGGATTTACTAAGGTTAAAATCACGATGACACTTTAGTAGAGGAGGAGGCTGAGCAGAATCAGGAATCTGAGGTACCAGTTATAGAGCCCAAACCAACAGAATCTCGATTTGATTTTTATTTTTCTTACTCTGACAAGGATGAAGAAGATGAGCTATTTGTACCAACTGCACCAACAAAGGAGGATGAAACTTTCCATCCTCAAAATGAAGATCTTGGAGAATGCTTTGCAGTAATGTTTGAAGACGAGCTAACTGAGCCAGTCATATCAGCGGATGAAGACCTAAAATCTGACATTTCTTTACATCCTCAGGGTGACACTTATGGAGCATGCTTTCACAGATGACAGATGAAGAACTGAACGAGGAAATCCTAAAATACATATGTGAAAAAAGGTGGAGCAAGAAACAAAGCAAATGGAAGAGCAAATGTCAGACCATATTGAGGATCCAATGCATTCAGGCGAAACACATCATTGTTTTGGGGAGTACAGATCAAAGATATCACCCAGAAGCTTGACAGAATGAACTCCTATTCCAAGTCAAGAACCATACAAGACCTCCTGATTTTCTTTCTTTCTTTTCAGGAACCACTGGGCAACAAAGGTTAAAAAGGTGGCACGAGCACTGAATGAGGCAAAAACTTTTCTGCCACTTTACCGTTGGAAAAGACCTTTCAAAAGCAACGTACATGGAATGTCTTTAATCGGACATCCAAAACCGCTGAAACCTCATTGACAGATAGATTTCAGTCACGTCTAGTTGGAGACAAAAATTTTGCGCTAGCAGGGAGGCTGTTGGAATTTATCTAAGGTCCCAAGATCAAACAAGACATGAAATTATGTGTGAACACATCAACGGAGGTAGCGGAATACTCACATTGATCGGTAGAGTCGATTTGAAGACAAATGAACCCAAAAAACGCACTGCCATGTAAGCCTACTGCATGCAGTCCACTGCCTACAAAAACAGAAAATTGAATGAGAAAACGGAGCTCCTAGCTTCGTCGGATGGATCCCGTCTCATGGTCGAACCTCCCTACCACCTTCGCAAGACTTGTAAGTGTGCTAGCACTTGATTTCTCACCATGAGAAACCACTCTTAGCTTCCCTATTGCTCACGTTTTTCTGGTTCAAAACCAGTGAGCATTGTACCCATTTGGGCGTGAGAGAAGAGAGCATTTGAGAGAGATGAAGTTTTGTGTTAATTGAAATGATTTACTAAAAATAAATTTATATTTATGTCATAATATTTATTAAATAAATAATAAAATTATGACACAAAACATGCAATGGCTTAGAGTGTCAAACACTCAATTTCCATGCAATAACATTGAGTGCATTGTACACTATCTACATGCAAAGCATTAGATTGACATGTGTCATGTGGGCCCCACACGTTTCCAAATGAAAGTGGGCCCACGTGCACTCACGCATTTGGGTTCGATATTTCCGAAATACCGAGCTTACGTCGCGACGTTAATTCAATCGAATTTAAATAAATAATTGCGCCTGGCGAATTATTATTTACGTCGCTAACGAATTAATTCTAAATTAACTCGTTTGCCCGAATTAAAATCTAATTTTAATTCCGCGTCGAAATCTAATTTCATTTAATATATCGAATATATTAATTCATCGATTAATTCCAAATTAATCGTTCTCTCTCTTTAGACGACATTTTATCCCGGATAAAATATCTCCGTTACTAATCCTAGATTAATTTTCTCTCTCTCTCTATTATAATCCCAGATTATTCAAGAGTGCAAGTTGTGCGTCATCGGTGGATTATCGGGAAGCGACCCATGAGATCCCCGGATAATCTGGCAGTAAATACGGTCGTCGGAGTACCCGAATCACGTACGTACCAAGTACTACGTTCTACCGATTTACAAGACAAGGTCGACTCCTAGCAAAGCACCAAGTCTACCTAATCTCCGGACATATCCATTAAAGAATATTAAGATCTGTATCAAGCGTAGTATACTAATGTATTGTGCATATCGGCCCAGTATCGGATAGTCACGTGCTAGGGCTGGGGCTGGATAAGTGTCTGCCCCGTCCGAAACACATATCGGATGTCTGGTAACTAGTCTCTATAATCGGATATTCATGACCTGGTCATAATATCACGATTGGATGCGCATCTCTTAAGAGCACTAATACCTTATCCTGCGTGACATCATCTCCACTATGACTGGAGTGATACTTCCGTCTTGACATCACATCCAATACACTACGATTCTCATATACCCGGCATTGGCGTACACAGAACCAGTTACAGTCCTAGACGACCTCAACTAAAGTATATCGATTGTCGTAAGCATTAGCGATGTAAGTCTCAGGTTAAGACTATACACACCTACCTACCTTGATTTCGGCCTCCATAGACACATATTCATAATACCAATGGGATTCCGAGGGTCTATCCAGAGCGAAGCTGTTTCCCGTACCATCGGTGAAACACGACCTCCTATCGCACTTGCATAAGTATCCAACACTTATATATATGAGAACTATGCCGTTGTGCCCTCACAACGCACACAAGTGCAATACTAGCCTATTCCGCATTATCGATGTCCAGTCTCGATAATACTACGGCTAGGGATATTTAATGATTAATCCTTCGTGGACTGATACTGTCTCATATCATCTCAATCCAGGAACTAATCATAGGGACCTCTCTTCATTTATATATCTATGGTGATCTAATCACAAATGATGAGAGTGCAATTTCCTTGTCACATAGTTAATTTGCTACAACAACACAATGATCTGTGCAAATAGTGACGCTATGGGTCATTTTGTCCAACAATCTCCCACTTGGCACATAGCCAGTCACTCGAGTGTCTAACACCCGAACTATGTACAATTCGCTCAAATTGCTGAGGAAAGGTTTTCGTCAGCGGATTTGCTTAATTATCGTCTGACGCGATTTACAACGATCATCACATCGCCACGATGTATGATCCGAACGAATCAGATGATATAGAAGTATATCTGGATCGTCGATGAGACCTTTAATTCTTTAGCCTGTGCTGACGCCTAGCTCAGCTGCTAACAGAATTATATCTAATCTAATTAGATTTATTATCGATCCAAATGGCTTCTATTGCTGCTGCCTCAGCTGCAGCAATAATCCACATTTGTTGTTTATTCGGCAGCAGTTATCTTGCTCGGAATATTTCCAGCTCACTGTCCCGTTATTCAAACTTTATAGTACCGTAGTATTTAATCGTTTGGAAACTTGCAGTAGTGATCCCAGTCACTTCAAGTTCTCCTTCTCCATAGTTTAAGACAACATCTTTAGTTCTCTAAGATACTAACAGATGTCCTTAAATTCAATCCAGTGACTATCACTTGGATTGACCTGATTGTGACTCCATATGCTCGAAGCGTATGAGACACCAATACAAGTACATTTTAAATGTACAATTTCCCAGAGAGTGTTAACAACTCCAAATCTATCCCAGTAGATCTTTATTCCCTGAATAAAGGTTGTTACTCCCCAGAATTCTACGGAGAATTTCTATTGAAAGAATATCTATGAAAGCCAAGCTTTCACCAATTGCTTTGGGAATTTCACTGTCAGTGCGCTCTCCCACTAACCTCCTTATATACACAAGAATTATTTCGTTTTGAGTTAAATCATAAACCATTATGATTATTTCAAAACGTCAGTTCCAAGAACCTTATGCTTGCTTTGATCCAAACATGGATCGAATAACCCGCAAACCTTGTTTGTCGGTTATACAAAATCGTCAGGATGTTGTAAACATCCTCCAAAAGGTTTCCTTTTCAGGAAAGCGATTTTGATTTGTAACTGACATATTTCATAAATGAAATATACAGTTATCAACAAGCATCTTCAAAATGGACTTACCATGGCAACAGGTAAAAGGTTGAACCGTTATTAACACAATGTTGATAACGATACCTTTCCGTCAAAAGCCTAGCTTTGTAAGTTGGTATGTTGTCATCCATGTATGTCTTCCTTGAAGACGTATAATGTACCATAGGCACAACGCCTTGTGGTACAACAACTAGTATCCATAATAGTCGTTATACATGGAATCCATTTCGGACTCATGGCACTTTGCCATAACAGGGAGTCGATACCTCGTATCACTTCCTCATAACGTAGTCGGATGGTACACCTCCATAAGATTGACATCTTAATGAGGTTAGATCAGAAACCCATACCCTAGGTTGTTTTCTGACTCTATCCGATCTACCCGATTTCTTGTGTATTTGAAGATTAATGGTACAGATTCATCATAGATGAATTGTTTGTGTTCCATTAAGGACTTCGTGCTATGAATAGTATTACTCCGATTTTCATTGAGTATCACTATCCTCCCACTGACCACTGCATATCGGTATTCCTCTCAGGAAAACCGCATGGTGAGCAACAATCACATTGTTCTCATGTGGGATTTATAAGTACTATACTTATGGTTTCCCTTAGGATAACCTATATTGGCACTAATCCAATTTGGGTTCTTAGTTTGGTATCATCCAAACTTTATGCCTGGCATACCCAAATTATCAGGAATGAGAAACCTCGTTTCTTTCCTGTTCATATCCTATATGATATCTGTCAAACAGATTTATATGGAACCTTATTCTAAATAAGTTTTGCACTGAATACATATCCTGTAGAAGGAAATAGTAGCTCAGAGCGACTCGTGATAAACCTTATCATGTCCAACAAAATTCGGTTTTAGTTCAGACACACCGTCTAACTGACGTGTCTCGGGAGGAGTCCTCACATGAAAGAACACCGTACTCTTTCATTTATATATGAAACTTACTGCTTAAGTATTTTCCATTTCGGTCTTACCGTGGCGGAATAACACTATAGCCGATCTGTTTGTTTTCTTCGTGTCGAAACTTCAAAAGTTTCTGATCTGTGTTCTTCAAAAGAAACACATAACCACAACGTGATGCTACATCCGTTAAGGTCACGAAATATTCATGTTCACATCTAGCCTAGCTAGATATGGGCCCACTTACTTCACCATGAATAGGGCTAACAGATCGGTGGCCCTTTTACTATTACCAAGTAAATAGTATTTTAGGTATTTTACCTAATAAACTAGATTCGTAGACCTTATTTGAATAGTCAAATCAGTCCTAGTATCCACTCTTCAAAAGTGTGGATATACGAGTCTTGTTTAATTGTGTCCTAGACAACAATGCCACAAATAAGTCTCTATTGATCAAATCAATTTGAGCTATTTATTTGTCATTTATATGTTTGAGATTTTATTTATATTCAAAATATAAATTATGTTATTTACATCTAATGTATTTATCTCAGTATCATCTTTATATAATGAAACACTTTAGTGTTCTAGAATATAAAGGTTTTATCCGCATCGGATTAAACACTGATATAGAGATAATGTCTCTAGTCAAACTAGTTACATTATAACATTTCCTAATTTAAGTACATACCCAAAGGGTAGTTCCTAAACTTAGGTATCTACGGTCGAAACAACGACTTTCGTCCCGTTTCCAATTCGCAGAGAAATCTCGGCTTGAAGCCAGTATCCAGCTCACAGCGGATTCTGAACGTCAATACATATATGTATTATGTACCACACTAAGTATTTAAAATCCAATTTAATACTAGTAGTAAACATAACTTTGACAAATATTTTTAAAGTTAGAGCCTCTCCCTATCTTTAATTCCTTCGTGTCTTCCATATCCAAATGGTAGTCACTTTGGGATATGTCAATTATCATTTCAATATTTCACAAACCTTTGGCCAAGCCTTGGGTTTCGGAATATCGAAATGATGTGCACCTTGTGCAACATGCCCAATTGCAAATTTTGACTTTTCTCCACTAGAATAGTCAATTAATTCTCTAAGAATTATTAATTGCAATTTAATATTTTTAAATCTAAAGATAGATTTATGATAAGTATAATAATTAAGCACTAAAGTCATCATCACATAAATCTTCCAAAGATTTTATGCTCTACTATTTGCTTAATTATGGGCTTAGTCATAATAAGTTATTTTATCAAATAAATTAACCTATTATTAATTCCCAATATGAAAATTAAATCATTTAAGCATTTAATCCAATGATTATATATTTTAATATTCAACTTTTCAATTCTTTCTTGATTTCAATAGTCCAACTATTTAATCAATTTAATAAGGTACTATTTATTATAATGATTACAATAATCCAATTATTTAATCAACTATAATTTTAATATTGATTACTATAATCTAATTATAAAATCAACTATCATTTTAATTCAATTATATTGATTACTATAATCCAATTATAAAATCAACTACATATTGAATGAGTTTGTATATAGTCCAACTATATATATATTTAAAACAACATAAAATATTAGTCCAACTAATACTTTTGATTAATATGACGAGTAAAATATAGATGAGCGCGTTTAGCGAGTATTCGAACGAATGTTGCAAATTCAATACTTGCCTCCCACTATTTTTCGTCGAGCCTCTAACCCTCTGTCGAGTACTCGGGAAACCGTGTTTCCTAGTGGGCTAGGATCCCGTTAAATATCACACAATCTTGACTTTGGCCAACAAATTGTATGATAATTAACTAGGTAGATCTCGAAGATCAATTGGATCTAATCCAACTCCTAGATCCAGTAGGTGGACATCCAAGTCCTAAACATATATCTTATATATGTCTATACATCGAATGTATACCCTAACCTTTTTCCTCTGAATCAACTAGGCCTTGGCTTTGGCACAACAAACCTAATGATCCCAGTCAAGCGCGGACCCATTGACATGGAAGCTTCGTAATCAATGTCGTTGGACAAGAAGTGGTCTTGACTTTGGCCAACAAACCACAACTTGGACAAGACACCAATATGGAACAAAGCCTCGTGATTAAAACACATCTTTGAAGGACAAGGGCTTGACTTTGGCCAACAACCCCTGCCAATCTAGGATCTTGAGTAAGAATCACTCAATGGAAGGAAAAACGCATGATATTTGATGAGGGCTTTTCGCGTGCAAATTGGCTACCAATTTAATTATCTTTGTTAAGGTCTCATCATCATACACCCTTAAACATGCATTCTAAATACATAATAAAGCGAGTATGAAAATAAATAATAATGATATGCGGATGGATACTTAACACATTGATCCTAGATCAAATCTCTCCCTTTCTCACTCAAGCTAGCACTAGTATTACTTCTACCCGTTACACTACACTTCTAAAGAAACCTCATATACATAGAGGGGAATAGGTGAGAAGAGAATACAAAGAGAATAGAGGTGATAAGGCTGGACACGCAGGTCCAATTTAATAAATCGAATTTATTACAACAATTTCTAAAATTGCCCACCCGTCTAATATCCATCCGATATACATTATTCATTCAACACAACCACGTATTCACACACATAAGCATGCTATCAATCAATCTAATCAAATTAATTAATCTGATAATTAAGTGATCATCCAATGTTCAAACAACGATTTGATTTTGTTCGAGTCAAACTCGTTTTTGCGAATAAGTACTTAAAGTACGAATTCATGAATTAAATTAAACTACATCATTAAATCTAATTTAACATGTATTTAATACTAATTCATTATTCAATTCTAAATTAAATATTACACTTTTATTTAATAAACCTTTTACGATTTAAATTCCAAATCTAATCGTAACGCGTCTCAAAGACCGATTAACGTCCAACGTCAATTCAATTAAAGTCCAATGGGCTTTTGATTGATTTCTTAAGGCGTGGACTTTTGGTCAACTCGGGTCAAACCGATAACCAAAGTCCAATCCGGGATTTACCCCATAAGCCCATAAATCAATCTTGGCCCATTAGGCCCAATTGAACTTTAAAGGTTCATTAGTCGCAATTGGGCTTTATGGTTAAGGTTTTGGGCCCAATTGGATCCAATCCACTTGGCCTAAACCAAACTTGATAAATCAAGCCCAAAAGCCCAATTACAACAATTCAAGCCCAATCCATTTAAGCCTAAATAATTAATTACACTAATCCAATTACGCAATTTAATTACCTAAAGTGCATTATATGATTAATCGACTAAATCAATATTTCCGAAGCACCAAATTAGTCCAATTAATCATGCTTAATTCATTATCATATGTCCAACACACAAATTGAAAATCAAACCCATAACATGCTTTAATGCTCTCGGCCAAGGAAGGTTATTTTGTCCGATTTGAATTCAATCCTATTAATTACACAATCGACAACGTATTAACTTCCCGAATGATTTCATACACATCCAATGTTACAAAATCAAAAACACCAAGACATTAGGGCATTACACCAATTCGGCCATGGTAAGGAATTTGGGGTTTTTGTCCAATTCGAAATCCAATCCAATTCGATTCAAATTAACGTCAACCTAATCGATTCTAACTCATCAAATGAATCAAAAATCAAAAAATCCAAGATCCAAAAAATCACAAACCATTCGGCCAAGGACTTAATTTTGGGGAAAATAATTCCAAATCATTTTTAATCAAATTAGTCCAACCAAAATGAATTTAAACATGTTATAAGCATACTCAAACAAGCAATTTATTCAAATCATGCTCAAATCACATTTACCCAAATTTTAAACCCTACAAATTTCATGCTTGCAACATTAGCTCTTGATGCCATTGTTGGAATTTATCTAAGGTCCCAAGATCAAACAAGACATGAAATTATGTGTGAACACATCAACGGAGGTAGCGGAATACTCACATTGATCGGTAGAGTCGATTTGAAGACAAATGAACCCAAAAAACGCACTGCCATGTAAGCCTACTGCATGCAGTCCACTGCCTACAAAAACAGAAAATTGAATGAGAAAACGGAGCTCCTAGCTTCGTCGGATGGATCCCGTCTCATGGTCGAACCTCCCTACCACCTTCGCAAGACTTGTAAGTGTGCTAGCACTTGATTTCTCACCATGAGAAACCACTCTTAGCTTCCCTATTGCTCACGTTGTTCTGGTTCAAAACCAGTGAGCATTGTACCCATTTGGGCGTGAGAGAAGAGAGCATTTGAGAGAGATGAAGTGTTGTGTTAATTGAAATGATTTACTAAAAATCAATTTATATTTACATAATATTTATTAATAAATAATAAAATTATGACACAAAATGGCAATGGCTTAGAGTGTCAAACACTCAATTTCCATGCAATACATTGAGTGCATGTACACTATCTACATGCAAGCATTAGATTGACATGTGTCATGTGGGCCCCACACGTTTCCAAATGAAAGTGGGCCCACGTGCACTCACGCGTTTGGGTTCGATATTTCCGAAATACCGAGCTTACGTCGTGACGTTAATTCAATCGAATTTAAATAAATAATTGCGCCTGGCGAAATTATTATTTACGTCGCTAACGAATTAATTCTAAATTAACTCGTTTGCCCGAATTAAAATCTAATTTTAATTCCGCGTCGAAATCTAATTTCATTTAATATATCGAATATATTAATTCATCGATTAATTCCAAATTAATCGTTCTCTCTCTTTAGACGACATTTTATCCCGGATAAAATATCTCCGTTACTAATCCTAGATTAATTTTCTCTCTCTCTCTATTATAATCCCAGATTATTCAAGAGTGCAAGTTGTGCGTCATCGGTGGATTATCGGGAAGCGACCCATGAGATCCCCGGATAATCTGGCAGTAAATACGGTCGTCGGAGTACCGAATCACGTACCAAGTACCACGTACTACGTTCTACCGATTTACAAGACAAGGTCGACTCCTAGCAAAGCACCAAGTCTACCTAATTCTCCGGACATATCCATTAAAGAATATTAAGATCTGTATCAAGCGTAGTATACTAATGTATTGTGCATATCGGCCCAGTATCGGATAGTCAGTGCTAGGGCTGGGGCTGGATAAGTGTCTGCCCCGTCCGAAACACATATCGGATGTCTGGTAACTAGTCTCTATAATCGGATATTCATGACCTGGTCATAATATCACGATTGGATGCGCATCTCTTAAGAGCACTAATACCTTATCCTGCGTGACATCATCTCCACTATGACTGGAGTGATACTTCCGTCTTGACATCACATCCAATACACTACGATTCTCAATATACCCGGCATTGGCGTACACAGAACCATTTACAGTCCTAGACGACCTCAACTAAAGTATATCGATTGTCGTAAGCATTAGCGATGTAAGTCTCAGGTTAAGACTATACACACCTACCTTGATTTCGGCCTCCCATAGACACATATTCATAATACCAATGGGATTCCGAAGGGTCTATCCAGAGCGAAGCTGTTTCCCGTACCATCGGTGAAACACGACCTCCTATCGCACTTGCATAAGTATCCAACACTTATATATATGAGAACTATGTCGTTGTGCCCTCACAACGCACACAAGTGCAATACTAGCCTATTCCGCATTATCGATGTCCAGTCTCGATAATACTACGGCTAGGGATATTTAATGATTAATCCTTCGTGGACTGATACTGTCTCATATCATCTCAATCCAAGAACTAATCATAGGGACCTCTCTTCATTTATATTCTATATGGTGATCTAATCACAAATGATGAGAGTGCAATTTCCTTGTCACATAGTTAATTTGCTACAACAACACAATGATCTGTGCAAATAGTGACGCTATGGGTCATTTTGTCCAACAGAGGCAACCATGCAATTTGTTGTAATTTCTATTTTTATATTTTGGTGTATACATGTTGTAGAGTTTTTAATTTTTTGTGTTATTTTTGTAGGGAAAAGCACAAACGGAGCATTTAAGACAGAAGGAATGGTGTTTGGCAATCACAAAGAAGAGAGCTAATTCACATTGTGATGGCTGAGTAAAGAATCAATTCTGAGACGCATCCTTAGGAATTTATACTAAGCGAATGGCGTATTGTGTACAAAATTCCGTTGCCTTATTATTGCTTGATTTGCTTTTCTGTTGTAATTATCTTTATTTTCGTAGACAGAATCCAGAATTTTTGACCTTTCACGATTTCTTTTATTGTTTAGCTAACAATCATCCTTTGGAAGATACTAGTGCTATTATTACTCACCCTTTTCAGGTGTTATAAATTCAGTCTGTCATTGCACTTTTGAAGACATCCAGAGTAAAATATGGAAGCCACTTCAAGAAGACGAGTTGAAAACATCTGTGTGTGTTTTGCGGTACTAGTGTTGGTGTTAAGCCACAATACGTAGAAGCAACACAGGAATTGGGTCGAGTCTTAGCTGCAAGGAATATGCACTTAGTATATGGCGGAGGCAATCTTGGACTAATGGGGATCATTTCAAAGGCAGTCACGTTTTGGGAATCATCCCAAAACACTTGGCAGAGGAAAATCTTATTGAACCATCAAACGGAGTGGAACTGATCGTGCCAGGTATGTTTGAACGATTGGTAGAAATGATTAACCGTGCTGATGCTTTTATTGCTTTGCCAGGTGGCTTGGGCACATTGGAGGAAATTTTTATAGTGCTATCTTTTGCGAACTTGAACATACACCAGAAACCAATTGGGCTGGATTTTATGATTTTCTTTGTGTGTTTCTTGATGATGCTCGGAGAAATGGGTTCGTGTCAAAACCTTTAAAAGAACTCCTCTTCACTGCCAGAACTGCTCCGGATCTAATTGACCAAATCTTGGCCTATGAACAAAAAATTGACCCTATCCTTTCAAAGATAAATTGGTCCGAAGACGATCGTGGTAAGAACCGTCAGATTAATCTGGATCTTAACCTTTAACTTTTCGTGTAGAATTTCAGCTAACCAGGTACTATCTTCTTATACTGTTTAAGAAATTGGGGACAATGTCTCATTTAGGTTTGGGGGAGGGAATTAGTTGATCAGTATCTTTTTTTTAGTTGTGTGTTGTTTTTATTCCAAATTTTTTAAAAAAATACAAAAAAATTGAAAAAATTTTCAAAAATTACAAAAATATTTTGCGTTTTTGTGTTTTTATTTTGACTAAAAAGGTGAAATTGGTAAGAGATAGCTGAGTAAGAGTTTTCACTCCTGAGACGTATCTCAAACCTATTTCGGAACAAGTTAATTTTTGTTTATTTCCTTTTGAATTATTTAATTTGTGAATTCTCCATAATATTGACTAAAATGGATCTTTATATGTTTAGTTGGAAGGTATTATCAACATGCATGGTAACATACGTGTTGGACAATTATGACCCATATCATCACTATTTGTACAGATCATGGTGTTGTTGTACAAATTAACTATGTGACAAAGGAAACTGCTATTTTATCATTTGTAATTAGATTACCAAGATATATAAATGATAAAAGGTCCTTATGATTAGTTCCGGATTGAGATGATATGTGACAATATCAATCCACGAAGGTTTAATCATTAAATATCCCTAGTCGTAGTATTATCAAGATTGGACATCGATAATGCGGAATAGACTAGTATTACACTTGTGCGTGTTGTGGGAGCATAAAGACATAGTTCTCATATATTTGGGTATAGGATACTCATGCAAGTGTAATAGGAGGTTGTGTTTACCGATGGTATGGAAACAACTTCTCTCTGGATAGACCCCTCGGAATTTCGTTGGTAGTATAACTATGTGTCTATAGAAATCCGAATCAGGGTAGGTGTATTTGGTCTTAACTTGAGACTTGCACCGCTAATACTTGCGATAATCAATATACTTTGGTTTTGGTCGTCCAGGGCTTTAACAGGTTCTGTGTACGCCTCTTCTGGGTATATTGAGAATCGTAGTGTATTGGGTGTGATGTCAAGACGGAAGTATCACTCCAGTCATAGTGGAGATGATGATCACGTATGATACAGAACTGGTGCTCTTTTATGCTGCAGCTATCGGTGATATTATGACTAGGTAATGTTATCCGATTATAGAGACTAGTTACCAGAGATCCGATATGTGCTTCGTACGGGGCAGACACAACTCCAGCCCCAGGCCTTACACATGACATCCGATACTGGATCGTAATACGCAATACTACGTATACTACGTCTGATAAAGATTACATATTCCGTTAAGAATATTTCTGGAGAATTGGGTAGGCACGGTGCTTTGCTAGAAGCCAACCATGTCTTGTAAATCGGTAAAAACGTAGTACTAGGTACGTACGTGTTCGGATAGTCCGACGACCGGATTTACTGCCAACATATCCGGGGATCTCATGGGTCGCTTCCCGAAGATTCACCGATGACGTATGACTCGCACTTTATTAATCAGAGATTAATTATAAGAGAGAGAAAATTAATCTAGGATTAATTACGGAGATATTTTATCTGGGATAAAAATTATTTAAAGAGAGAGAGAGAACTATTAATTTGGAATTAATCGATAAAATAATATATTCGATATATTATACGAAATTAGATTTCGACGCGGAATTAAATTTAGATTTTAATTTGGGCGAACGAGTTAATTTAGAATAAAATTCGTTAGCGACGTGAATAGTAATTTTGCTAGGCATAATTATTTAATTAAATTTGATTTAATTACGTCGCAACGGAAAATTCGTTATCAAACTTTCGGACTGGATCATATTATCGAACTCAATCCGATCCGATCCGATAATTATCGGATCGGATCGGATCAGATTGGTTCGATCCGATCCGAATTCGGTACACATAATCTGGTTTTGAGTCAAAAAAAATCGAGTGGATCGGATCGGATAAAACGATAAGAAATAATTCGAATTTTTTTTATTTAATATGTAACGACGTCGTTTTGTATATTAAATAAAAAAAAATTTCGAGCGGATCGGATCAGATCAGATTTTATCCGATCTGATCCGAAATCCGTCGAATCGGACCAACTCAATTCGATCGGATTTGATAATCGGATCGGATCCGATTCGATCAGATCAAATCGGATTGAATCGGATCGGATCGGATTCGATCTGATCCGATGCCCACCCCTACCTTTTTACTTTTGTAAAATGTTTGTGGGTATCATTGCTGTAAACCCTCACGAGACTACAACTCGTCCACTATGGACACCTAAGGATTTAAAGGCTTGTTGCATACGCTAAATGCAACAGTGATCCCTACGAAAATGGCTTAGTTAATTTTATTTTTATGTTTTTTAGGTTTTAGGTTTGGGGGTGTGATGAGTGGTATTTATATCACTATTTTCAACTAATTTAACCTAATATTTTGTATAGTTTCTCGGGTTTTGTGAACGTTTTGATGTGTGTTTATTGTTATTTTGCAGATAAATAAAGTTTGGGAAGCATTGGAAGCAATTTGGGGCCAAAATAGTGAAAAATGATGAAAAATGGCATTTTTGTAATTTGGCCGCGTCGCGACGCCTAACATGCGCCGCACCATGCTCATGTGAGCCGGGTCCATGTGTCAAAATCTGAGAAAATTGACTTGCTAACGTGCACCGTGCTACGTGTCATCATCACATAGGATCTACTAAAATGCGCCGGGACACGTGTCACAAACCTATGGTGCTGACACTCCACGTGACACGTGTACGCGTGACACATGTCATCTTCTGATTAGACCAAATTATCGTGAATCACCTTCTGCCACGGTCAAGCTATCATTGGACCGATCTTACCGCGTGCCACATGTCAAATTCTTATTGGGCCGATGAAATCTGCGTCAACAGTCAAAGTCAAACCTCATGAACCGAGTCAACATAGCCAGCGTCGTGACGCAAGAAGGAAGTTGGCGTCGCGACACTGACTCGAATTTTTGCCTATAAATTGTGCTCATTTTCTCAACATTTGGTGTGCTTTCATTGGGATTTTTTCCCTGTTTTTAAGGATTGCATCTATTTTTGTAATTAATTAATTTATGTATTTTTATTTTTAATTTTAATTTTTGTTTTTGTTTTTTTTTTCTTTATGTTTTGTAGTTAAATTTCCGCTGGGGTAAAATGTGAAACATTTAATATAATTATCTAGGTAAATCTCACTTAATTATAATTTATAAATTATAATTTAACCGGATTAATTAATGTCAGACTTTATTACCACCTATATGGTCGGTCTAAATATAAATCACTTTACCGCCTATATGGCTGGTCTTTATGTGACAGATAATTACCCCCTATATGGCTGGTGTAGTTGGACTAAATGGATTATCGCCTATATGGCTGGTTTTAAATGTTTAACATTATTAATTCCTGAGAAAGCAGAACTGAAAATAATTTATATATTATAATAAGTGAGATTCCTAGATAAGAAATATTAAATGTGGATCCTCTAACCCCATCATTTTATTTTTATTCTAGGGAAGTGATGAAACACAATATCCACACACTTAATAATTGATTTTCTTTTTATTGGTAATTCTTTAGTTTGTTTATTGAGTCGTAAGCTTAATGCTTCTTGTTGTCTGATCACCAATAAGATTGATGTGGTAAACTTAAAATGAACTAGACATAGGGATTTTAGGTTTCAGCCTTAGATTCAATAGCCCACGATCTTCCTTGAGGATAGATAACCCTTTAATAGATTTCCTTACAGGATAGACATATACCTGTCGGGCGGGGGTAGCCATAATTGGAACTTAATCTTAATGAATCCAGGTAATTTGGTTGACATAGACATATGGTTCAATTGGGTTATATTGGGTATTTGCATCTGACCATCGACAAAGGCTTTTGCATATTTTCGTGTTCCAGGTTAGCAAACTAATTTATTACACATATATAAGAGAATCAATTCATCTTTATAATAATATTGTGTCGAGTCACAACCCTAGATCTTTGAGTCTTTTGTTATTTTCCTTAGTATTTTCTTTTGTGTCTTTAAGTATTTTATTTATCAAATCCACATTCAACCAACAAAAGCAATCATTCTTTTCTCCCTATAATTAGATACCTGTAAATAAATAGTATCAATAATTAATAACAACAATAGGAATTAAGTCCTCGTGGGATCGATATTTTTATATTACTTCAACGATACGTGCGCTTGCGTTATACGTGTGTGTTTACGCCGGTCAAAAGCGGTACTGAAATCAACAAAGATGTTGGAATCAAGGCAACAATTGAAGAGGTTCCTAAAGATGCAGTTCCACAGATGGAGGAAAAAGAAGCAAAGGAAAAAGTTCAAGAAAAATTCACTCCACCTCCACCTTTTCCATAACGTCTCCAGAAAAACAAACTAGACAAACAGTTTGCTCGATTCTTGGAGGTGTTCAAAAAGTTGTACATCAACATTCCATTCGCAGAAGCATTGGAAGAAATGCCCAGCTATGTCAAATTCATGAAAGATATTCTTTCACGAAAGCATAGATTGGGAGGTTATGAGACAGTAGCATTGACAGAAGAATTGAGTGCAATCATTCAGAGGAAACTTCTCCCGAAGTTGAAAGATCCTGGCAGTTTCACCGTTCCTTGCACCATTGGAGAACATTATATCGGTAAATCTTTATTTGATTTAGGTGCAAGTGTTAATTTGATGCCTTTTTCTATTTACAGGAAACTACAAATTGGAGAAGCAATGCCTACCTCAGTCTCTCTGCATCTTGCTGATCGAATGTTCGCATTTCCGAGAGGTGTAGTTGAAGATGTGCTGGTCAAAGTTGACAAACTCATTCTCCCATAAGATTTCATTATCCTTGACATGGAAGAAGAGAAAGATGTTCCTATCATCATTGGGAGACCATTATTGGCTACATGTCAAACTTTGATTGATGTGCAAAAAAGAGAACTAACTATGAAATTGCAGGACCAAGAAGTTAACTTTAATGTTTTCAAAGCCATGAAATTCCTGAGTGAAGAAAAGGAAGATGAATGTTTTAGAATTGACGTTGTTGATAGTATCATTCAAGATACTAATATAGTTCCCACTGACAAACTTGAAGATTGCATCACCAACATGACTGACAACGAGCTAGATGCTGAAATTCTGGAATGTATCAACTATCTTGACGAGCCTTTTCGTTTCAAATCGACACCACAAGTGGAAAGTCTGGAACTACCAAAGAAGGAGCGACTCAAGCCTTCGATTGAAGAACCACCGCAGCTGGAGCTGAAGTTATTGCCGAGTCATCTCAGGTATGCATTTCTTGGAAACTCTTCTGAATTACCTGTTATTATTTCTTCTTCGCTAACATTTGAGCAGTAAGAAAAGTTGCTAAGAGTGTTACGAGAACACAAAAGAGCCATTGGCTGGACTATAGCAGACATGCGAGGCATTAGTCCATCATTTTGCATGCACAAGATTCTGATGAATGATGAGTACAAACCCACAGTGGAGCATCAACGGAGACTCAATCCAATCATAAAGGAGGTCGTGAAGAAAGAAATCATCAAATGGTTGGATGTTGGCATCATTTACCCCATCTCAGATAGCACTTGGGTGAGTCTTATGTAGTGTGTGCCGAAGAAAAGAGGAATTACTGTAGTCACAAATGAAAAGAATGAGTTGATCCCAACAAGAACGGTGACTGGATGGAGAGTATGCATGGACTACCAAAAGCTGAACAAAGCAACGAGGAAAGACCATTTTCCACTTCCATTCATTGATCAAATGCTAGAGAGACTGGCGGGGTATGAGTACTATTGCTTTTTGGACGGATACTCGGGGTACAATCAGATTGCCATCACCCTAGAAGATCAGGAGAAAAGCATATTTACATGTCCGTATGGTACTTTTTCTTTCCAAAGAATGCCATTTGGACTATGTAATGCTCCTGCCACATTCCAACGTTGCATGATGGCCATCTTCTCAGATATGCTGGAACAAAGTATGAAGGTTTTCATGGATGATTTCTCTATGTTTGGAGATTCTTTCGACCACTGCTTACAAAATCTGGAACAAGTGTTACAAAGATACGAATATACCAAGCCCAGATTGATCCGTTGGATAATTCTTCTTCAAGAATTCGATGTGGAGATCAGAGACAGGAAAGAGACAGAAAACCAAGTGGCAGCTCATTTATCGAGGCTCGAGAATGGAGAAACAGCTGGCAAAGAACTGATAATCAAAGAAAATTTTCCAGATGAACAATTATTTGCCATGAAACAACACGATTTCCCTTGGTATGCTGACTATGTAAACTACATAGTGTCAAGAAAATGGCCGTTGGAATGGACACATCAGCAATGAAAGAAGTTCTTCAAAGAAGTCAATAACTATGTCTGGGATGAGCCGTCCATGTTCAAACGCTGTGCTGATCAATTATTGAGATGGTGTGTTCCACAGGAGGAGGTCAACAATGTCTTGCAACACTGTCATTCATCACCATATGGCGGACACTTCAGTGGAAACAAAACTGCAGCCAAAGTCCTACAATCAAGTTTGTTCTGGCCCACTCTTTTTAAAGATGCTTATCTATTTGCTCTTCAATGTGACAGGTGCCAGAGAACGGGAAATATTCCCAGGAGAAATGAAGGACCTCTGCAAAATATTCTGGAAATGGAGATATTCGATGTGTAGGGTATTGATTTTATGGGACCATTTGTTCCATTATTTGGAAACCTGTACATACTGGTTGCCGTAGATTACGTCTCAAAATGGGTTGAAGCAATTGCAATACCATCCAATGATTCAAAGGTGGTGATCAAGTTACTTAAAAATAATATTTTCACTCGCTTCGGAACACCTCAGGCAATTATTAGCGATGGTGGCACATATTTCTGCAACATATACTTTGATGCACTCATATCCAAATACAGAGTTACTCATAAAGTTGCCACAACTTACCATCCACAGTTAAATGGGTAAGTTGAAGTTTCAAACAGGGAGATCAAAAGAATCTTGGAGAGAACCGTTGGATCAACAAGGAAGGACTGGTCTGAAAAACTGGATGACACATTATGGGCTTATCGGACAACTTACAAGACACCCATTGACATGTCCCCATATCAAATGGTGTTCGGGAAAGCATGCCATCTGCCAGTTGAGCTTGAACACAAGGCGTACTGGGCTCTGAAGAAGTTGAATCTTGATCCACAAGCTGCAGGAGAGAAAGGACTTCACCAACTTAATGAGTTGGAGGAATTTCGCCTACAGGCTTATGAAAATGCCAGATTATACAAAGTGAAGACCAAGAAATGGCATGACCGAAAAATAGTGCGCAGATAATTGAAATCAGGGCAGCATGTGTTGTTATATGATTCAAGGTTGAAACTTTTCCTTGGAAAGCTGAAATCAAGGTGGTCAGGCCCATTTGAGATTACTCAGGTTTTACCATATGGAGCTGTTGAATTGTACAACCCCAAGTCCAACAACACATTTAAGGTTAACAGCTAGCGTGTCAAGCACTACTAGGGAGAATCATTTGAGCAACAAAAAGAAAGTGTCACACTTTCAGATCCAGCCTAATGTTCGGGAAATTATGTATAGCTAACGACATTAAACTTAGCACTAGCTGGGAGGCAACCCATGCAATTAGTGTAAATATTCAGATTTGGTGTGTTTTATTTTTATGTGTTTAATTTTTGTAGGTAAAGTCACATTTCAGGATGGAAGACGTTCTCGCAAATCTTCACAAGCAATTTCCTTCCCTCCCTCAAAACTCTCTGATGAAAGTCTACAAAGCTCGCTTGGAACGGATGAGACTACTGATAATCAAAGGTATTCCTAATGACATTCGTTGGATTATTGAAGCACAGGTCTGATTGGCATGTGAGTCATCTTACTCTTTTATTTCATATCTGCCGGGTTTAGGAAGAAGCTCTTATGCTAAAAAGAGAAGAGCTAAAAGAATGGGTGTATGCTATAAATGTGCTCGTATGACATGTAATACTCGTTGTCATTCTTTAGGAATGGTCTCTGATAATCGCGAAGATAAAATTAAATTCATTAGGGATGGCTTGATTAAGGAGTCTTTAGATGATATATCTTCGACTATTGAGACGCATCCCAATAGATATGTTCATATAGCCATTTGCAAATT
>SKCR01015655.1:0-44770 GCA_019454045.1 Zanthoxylum bungeanum
AAGGCATTGATTGAAAAACCACCACAGCTGGAACTGAAGCTACTTCCGAACCATCTGAGGTATGCATTATTAGGAAACTCTTATGATTTACCTGTGATTATTTCTTCGTTACTAACATTGGAGTATAAAGATAAATTGCTGAGAGTGTTAAGAGAACACAAGAAGGCCATTGGATGGACTATAATAGACATTTGAGGCATTAGTCCATCATTTTGCATGCACAAAATTTTGATGAACGACGAGTACAAAGCCACAGTAGAGCATCAATTGAGACTAAATCCAACCATGAAGGAGGTCATGAAGAAATAAATTATCAAATGGTTGGATGCCGACATCATCTACCTCATCTTTGACAGCACGTGGTGAGTCCTATGTAATGTGTGCCAAAGAAAGGAGGAATAACTGTAGTCACAAATGAAAAGAATGAGTTGATTCCAACAAGAATGATGATCGGATGGAGAGTATGCATTGACTATAGGAAGCTAAATAAAGCAACAAGGAAAGAACATTTCCCTTTACCATTCATTGACCAGATACTAGACAGATTGGCGGGATATAAGTTCTATTATTTTCTGGACAGATACTCGGGGTACAATCAGATTACCATCGCACTAAAAGATCAAGAGAAAACTACTTTTACATGTCCGTATGGTACTTTTGCTTTCCGCAGGATGCCATTTGGACTATATAATGCTCCTGCCACATTTCAACGTTGCATGATGACCATCTTCTCAGACATGCTGGAACAAAGTATGGAGGTTTTCATGGATGATTTTTTTGTGTTTGGAGACTCGTTCGACCATTACTTGCAAAATTTGGAAAAAGTGTTACAAAGATGCGAAAATACCAACCTGGTACTCAACTATGAGAAATGCCACTTCATGGTGTAGGAAAGCATCGTTTTGGGACATCGAATCTCACAAAAGGGAATCAAGGTAGACAAAGCAAAGATCGATACAATTGAAAAACTACCTCCACCATCATCCGTCAAAGGGATTTGAAGTTTTCTCCGACTTGCAAGATTTTACAGGAGATTTATTAAAGACTTCTCCAAAATTGCTAAACCTCTGTGCAATCTGATGGAGAAAGATGTTCCTTTCAACTTCACCAAAGAATGCCATAAAGCTTTTGAGATCTTGAAACAGAAGGTGGTATTTGCCCTCATCATAGTAGCACCAGACTTCCATTTGAGGTGATGTGTGATGCTAGTGATTTTACTGTAGGTGCAATTTTATGACAACACAAAGTAAAAATTTTCCATACAATTTACTACTCCAACAGAACTCTGAATGAAGCTCAACTCAACTACACAACCACTGAAAAAGAGTTGCTCGTAGTTGTGTTTGCTTTTGATAAATTTCGCTCTCATCTGTTGGGTCCCAAAGTGGTGGTCTACACAGATCATTCAACAATCAAATACCTAATTATGAAGAAAGATACCAAACCTAGATTGATCCATTAGGTCCTTCAGCTGCAAGAATTTGATGTGGAGATCCGAGACAGGAAAAATACAGAAAACCAAGTGGCAGATCACTTATCAAGGCTCAAGAATGGAGAAATAGCTTGCAATGAACTGACAATCAAAGGAAATTTTCCAGATGAATAGTTGTTTGCCATTAAACAAAAGGATGTCCCTTAGTATGCTGACTATTTAAACTACATAGTATCGGGAAAATGGCCGTTGGAATGGACTCATCAGCAACAGAAGAAATTCTTCAAAAAAGTCAAGCACTATGTCTGGGATGAACCGTACCTATTCAAACGTTATGCTGATCAATTACTGAGACGTTGTGTTCCACAGGAAGAAGTCAATAGTGTCTTGCAGCATTGTCATTCATCATCATATGGCGGACACTTCAGTGGAAATAAAACTGCAGCCAAAGTCCTACAATCAGGTTTGTTCTGGCCCATTATGTTCAAAGATGCTTACTTATTTTCTCCTCAATGTGACATGTGCCAGAGAGCGGGAAATATTTCGAGGAGAAATGAAGGACCTCTGCAAAATATTCTGAAAGTGGAGATATTTGATGTATGGGGAATTGATTTTATGGGGCCCTTTGTTCCTTCATTCGGAAACCTGTACAAACTAGTTGCAATAGACTACGTCTCCAAATGGGTTGAAGTAATAGCACTGCCATCAAATGATTCAAAAGTGGTGATAAAATTCCTTAAAAAGAATATTTTCACTCACTTCGGAACACATCGGGCAATTATCATTGATGGTAGGACACATTTCTGTAGCAGATACTTCGATGCACTCCTACCCAAATACGGAGTTACTCATAAAGTTCCCACTGCCTATTATCCGTAGTCAAATAGACAAGTTGAAGTTTCAAACAGGGAGATCAAAAGAATCTTGAAGAGAACCATTGGATCAACAAGGAGAGTCTGGTCTACAAAACTAGATGACACATTATGGGCCTATCAGACAGCTTACAAGACACCCTTTGGTATGTCCCCATATCGAATGATGTTTTGGAAAGCATGCCATCTGCCAGTGGAGCTTGAACACAAATCGTACTGGGCACTGAAAAAGTTAAATCTTGATCCACAAGCAGCATGAGAGAAACGGTTCCACCAACTCGATGAATTGGAGGAATTTTGCCTATAGGCTTATGAGAACGCCAGACTATACAAAGAAAAGACCAAGAAATGGCATGATCGAAAAATAGTGCACAGATAACTGGAACCAAGGCAGCAGATGTTGTTATACAATTCAAGGTTGAAACTTTTCCCTAGAAAGCTGAAATCAAGGTGGTCAGGTCCATTTGTGATTACTCAAGTTTTACCAAATGGAGCTGTTGAGTTACTTGATCCCAAAACCAACGATATATTCAAAGTTAACAGCCAGCGTGTCAAGCACTACTGGGGAGAATCATTTGAGCGACATAAAAAAGTGTCACACTTTTAGATCCAGCCTAACGTTCGGGCAGTCATGTCTAGTTGACGATGTTAAACTTAGCTCTAGCTAGGAGGCAACCCATGCAATTTGTGTATTTATTAAGATTTGGTGTGTTTTATTTTTATATGTTTTATTTTTTTCACATTTCAGGATGGAAGAAGTTCTCGTAAATCTTCACAAGTCATTTCCTTCTCTCCCTCAAAACTCTCTGATGAAAGTCTACAAATCTCGCATGGAACGAATGAGACTTCTGATGATCAAAGGTATTCCTAATGACATTCGTTGGTTAATTGAAGCACGGGTCTGATTGCCAGGTGAGTCTCCTGACTCTTGTATTTAATATCTTCCTCGTTTAGGAAAAAGCACCTATGCTAAAAATTGAAGAGCTAAAAGAAGGTGTGATTGCTATAAATGTGCACGCATGACATGTAATACTCGTTGTCGTTCTTTAGGAATGGTGTCTGATAACCGTGAAGATAAAATTAAATTCATTAGGGATGGCTTGAGTAAGGAGTATTTAGATAACATATCATTGACTCTTGAGACGCATCCTAGTGGATATGTGCATCACGCAATTCACATGTTATATACACAATTTTGAAAAGAAAGACAACATTAAGTCTTGGGAATCTGACTCTAAAAGACCTTGTTTGCCAATTTATCAGAAAATTGGATGTGAAGCTTATCCCTGACGCATAGACGTCGTTCAAGCCTTTACTTATTGTAAATATTATTATCTCTGTGTATTTATCTAATAATTGTGATTTGTTTTGTTATTTTCTTTTATTTTCTCCGACTGGATCCAGACTTTTTGACTTTCACGATTTATTTTACTGTTTAGCTAATAATTTTCATTTGGCAGGTACTAGTGCTATTATTACTCACCCTTTTTCAGGTTCTATAAATCCAGCTCATCATTGCACTCATGAAGACATCCAGAGTTGAAAAATAAAATTAAAAAAATGGAAGCAACTTCAAGAAGACGAGTTGTAAATATCTGTGTATTTTACGGTACTAGTGTTGGTTCTAAACCAGAATTTGTTGAAGCAGCACAGAAATTGGGTAGAGTCATAGCTGAGAGGAATATGCACCTAGTATATGGCGGTAGCAATCTTGGACTAATGGGGATCACTTCAACGGCTGTACGAGAAAAATGCAGTCACGTCTTGGGAATCATCCTAAAACCTTTGGCGGAGGCGAATCTTATAGGACCATCAAACGGAGAGGAACTTATCGTACCAGATATGTCTGAATGACTGGTAGAAATGATTAATCGTGCTGATGCTTTTATTGTTTTGCTAGGTGGCTTGGGCACGATGGAGGAAATTTTTACAATACTATCTTGGGCGAACGTGAATATATACCAGAACCAATTGGACTGTTTAATGCCGATGAATTTTATGATTTTCTTTTTGTGTTTCTTGATGATGCCCAGAGAAATGAGTTCGTGTCAAAACCTGTAAAAGAAATCCTCTTCACTGGTAGAATTGCCATGATTTAATTGACCAAATCTTAGCCTTTGAACCATAAATTGACCCTATCCTTTCCAAGATAAACTGGTCTTATAATGATCGTGGTAAGAAGCGTCGGATAAATCTGGATCTTAACCTTTAATTTTCTTTTTAGATGTAGAATTTCAACTAACAATGTACTACTTCTAAACTCTTCTTCTACTTTTTAGACATTGGGGACAATTTCTCAATTAGGTTTGGGGGAGGGGAATAGTTGATTAGTATCTTATTTTTATTTTTCCATTGTGTTGTTTTTGCGTGGTTTTTAGTCAAAAATTTTCAAAAAATTCAAAAAATTAAAAAATTTTATAAATAAAAAAAAAATTTGTTTTTGTGTTTTTAACTTGACTAATCAGGTGAAATTGGTATGAGATAGCTGTGTAAGGAATTTCCACTCTTGAAACGTATCTCAACCTATTTCGTAACAAGTTAATTTTTGTTTATTTCCTTTTAAATTATTTGATTTGTGAATTCTCCATAATATTGATTAAATTGGATCTTCACATGCTTAGTTGATAGATATTATCAACATACATAGTAACATACGGACATGAGCTGTAAGTGAAAAGTTTGTAATATCCAGTGCTCTAGTTTAATTGGAGGAAACATCTAAAAAGCGATGAAATAAAAAAAAATCTAAGATCCGAGTAATTAAGTCCGTAGGGGTATTTTAACACTTAGTGCCCTAAAACCATCTGGTTTGGGAGTCACTAGTCCAAAGTCACTAAATGGATTGAAGATGTTATAAGAAAAAAAAAGAAAGAAAGATATCTGAAATCCGAGTAATTAAGTCTGTAAGGGTGTCTTAACACCTAGTTCCCTAAAGCCAACTGGCTTGGGAGTCACTGGCCCAAAGCTCGCTACATGGATTGAAGATATTGTAAATAAATAAATAAAAAAAATCAAGGAAAAAAAAAATTCATTGCTAAAAAGGTGTGAATTCTGATATAACTTTAGGACAAAAATATTACTTTCTTTTCAACTACACTTATGAATTTTGTGGGCACAATGAGTTGATTAATACTTTGTTGGTTGTGTATATGGAGAATGATAAAAATAATAGGAGAATTTACTTGTTTAGTCACTAACTTGTTTATTCTCTTTTCTTTTATCCTTTTGCTTTTGTGGGCATTAGATTCACGTTTGTGGGTATCGTTGCTGTAAGCCCTCACGAGACTACAACTCGTCCACTAGGGACACCTAGGGGTTTAAAGGCTTCTTGTATACGCTAAGTGCAGCCGTGATCCCTACGAAAGTGGCTTAGTTTAATTTTATTTTAAAGTTGTTTATTGCATTTTATTTTGTTGTTTTGCTCAAGGACTAGTAAAATGTTAGGTTTGGGGGTGTGATAAGTGGTAAATATATCAATATTTACCATCTATTTTACTTAATATTTTATATATTTTCTTGACTTTTGTGAATATTTTGATGTGTTTTGTGTTATTTTATAGAAAAATAAAACAACAGGACTCTCTGGAATCAAATCAGGGCTAAAACATCGAAAACTGACAAAAAGGGCAAAAATATAAATTTCCTGCTAAAATGCACCGTTTGCTAAAATACGCCGACACATGTCAAAATCAGAGAAACTTGCTATTATGCGCACTTGCTAACATGCGCCTGCCATGTGTCAACATCACAATAATTTTACTAACATGCGCCGAACACATGTCATCATCCTATGCTGCCGACAATCCACATCTTTGCTGACATCAGCGTCGCGATGCGCAAGTCATTATGCATCACGATGCCAAGCCAATTAATTTTCTGAAAGACACGTTTTAAGATCTCGTCGAATCAACGGTGCTTCGCGACACGCGGGGCAAAAGTTTTCTTAAAAATTCATGCTAGAATCAGAAGGAAAATTCATACATTCTTCTGGGAATTTCCTTAAGAATACTAAGAAGATTGTATATTGTTTGTTTATTTACAATTTTTTGTATTTAATTTTTATTTTACGCAATAGTTCTTTATTTATTTTATTTTTCAGTCTTTATTTTACTTTTTCAGTATGAGGAGGTAACTACCATCTGCTGGGGTGAAAGGTTAAGTTTTTATTACTAATATTTAGATTAATCTCCCTTAATTATAATATATAAACTATTTAACCTGACTTAATGGGATACCGCCTTTATGGTCAGTTGGACTTAAGTAAATTGATTTTAATCTGACAAAATTAGATACCACCTTTTTGGTCGGTTGGAATTAATCATAAATCTGACTTAATCAAGATACCGCCTATATGGTCGGTTGGTAATGTCATGCAAAGTTTATATATTATAATAAGGGAGATATCTAAATTATAAGTAATAAAAGTGGATCCTCTAACCCCGATATTTTCTTTATTGTTTATTTAATCTTTTTAATTTCCAAGCTTTACTTTATGTCATTTTCTTTATTTATGTCTTTACGAGTCCTAGATATGTGTGGTAACTAAATCCCTTATCTAGGGTTGTGATGAATTCCAATATCACTGGTTTATAAGAGGTTATTTTGTGTCTTGGGTAATAGAAAGGTTTATTTATTAAGTCTTAAGTTTAATGCTTCTCGTTAACTGGCCATTAATAAGATTGATGTGGTAAACTTAAAATGAACTAGATGAATGGATTTTAGGTTTCAGCCTTATACTTAATAGCCCAAGATCTCCCTTAGGGATTAGATACCCCTTAATAGATTTCCTTACAGGATAGACATATACCTGTCTGGCAGGGGTAGCCATAATTGGAACTTAGTCTTAATGAATTCAGGTAACTTGGTTAACATAGACATATGATTAATTGGGTTATTTGGGTGTTTCCATCTGACCATCGACAGAGGCTTTTGCATAATTTCATATTCCAGGTTAATAAATCGATATATTGCATAAACATGAGATAACCACTTCATCTTTAAAAGATATTGGAAGAATTCACAACCCTGGATAGTTTTATAATATTGAATTTTCATTTCACTTACATTCGCACTGTTTTATTTACTTATTTTAGTTTAAAATCACCAACCAATCCATTAGATACTTGTAAACATTTGGCTTCATAAATTAATAGCTTAGGTATTAAGTCCTCGTGGGATCGATACATTTTATACTACTTGAACGATACGTGCACTTGCGTTACGTGAGTGATTTCACCGATCAGCTGGCTAGGTCTCCACGAGACTAGGCCGACGAAACATGATTAGATGTATGCATGTCGTTATTATCTTATCGATTCCTTTAGTTCTAATATTATTATAATTCTTCTTTGGATGTGTATGGTCATAGTCCCGCTTTTGTAAATCTCCTGATTGTGCAATAAGTTCGGCCTGACTCCCTGCAAGTTCGGCCGGACATGAAGAGATAATATATATCCGGTCGGATACATAACACATCTAGCTGAGTTTACAGACTGTCCGTAAAGTAATTTTACAAGCACGTACACGCTTAACATGATTTATATTATGAATCTACAGCATAGCAGTCATCGAGATTACCAGGACGTTACACTGGCAGAACGTGTAATAGTGAGCAATAATGACAAGAGGACGTGGCTGACTTCACAAGTTGGTATAACAATAAACTAATTGGTGGAGTAAAAGATTCATGAGCCTATATGAATGGAATATGTAATAGTGGGAAATAATGGCAAGAGGACGTGGTTGACATCACAGGTTGGAGTAATGACGAATTTATAGGTGTAACAGAAGATTCAAAGGCCTATATAAAAAAGGGTCAAGGACTCAGTTTCAGGGGTTAAATCCTTGGGGCTCGTTTATTAAAATTTTTTATATTTTCACAACTTGTAAAAAATGGCAAAAAGCTTAGTGACAGAGAGGCAGAAAGCAAGTTGGTTTGACTTAAGTTAGTAATAAAGGTTCATTTCTTTGCTCTCGTGGACATAGGTTTGAGTCACACTCCACCAAACCACGTTAATTCTTTATTTTTCTCTGTCATTCTTATTTTCTTGCCAAGTTTTCATTTGGTTTCCTATCTAATTAAACAAATTCATTACTTGATGGAGGTTTGTTCGATGAGTAACTTCCCTAAATTACCCCTGAAATGAAAAGCCCACAGTCAACAGTTGGAGCCGTCTATGGGGAATTGTAAAAAAAAATAGAAAACACGCTAAGACGATGGCAGAAGATGGAAACCACAAAACTTCAGAGGATTCGACAACTAGATGTATGGAGAAGATGGAAGAAACCCTACAAAATGAAAGGGAAGATGCTCGAAAAGAGAGGGAAACAACTCAGGCCTTTATGAAGGCTATGATGGAGAAGATTGAGAAGTTAGAGAAGAAGGCTGGAGAACGAGGGGAGGTAGGTCCTAGCAGACAGATAGAGGAAATAACAAAGGGAAAAATGATCGTCAGAGCGGATGAAGATCGTGAAAATGGGAAGAAGAATGCCCAGCGGGTGAGATCTGTAGTTGTTCTAACGCTATACAAACTGCGGAGCCGTGGGAAGAAGAATAAGGCATGCAAACCCCAGAATCATCCAGTAACAACCTGTGTTTTAGAGGAAATGACATGGAATGGTATCCGGAGAGGGGCGTAAAGTTCCTAGCTATGGAAGATACCACGCTCGAAGTGGGAGGCATGGAGAGGCCCTTGGGAGAGAGCATGACTGCTCCAAAATTTAAATGGGGATTGATTTTTGAGGGAGATGAGGAAGTGGGAGGAAAGTGTGAGAGACGGTGCTCGAGGTGATCAGGATATGGGAACAACATCCCCGTTTGTGAATGAACTATTGGCGGTGGGGTTTCTGAGGAAATTCACCATGCCCATAATGGAAGTTTATAATGGCAACACGAACCCAAAGGCCTACATTGAAAATTTCATATTATTGATGGAAAACTAGGGAATGGTAGGAGAGGCGATATACAAGGTGTTCCCGTTAAATTTGGGAGGATCGGCCAGCCTGTGGTTCAGAAACTTAACCCCGAGAAGTATCAGTAGTTTTTCGCAGCTGAGGAAGTCATTTGTGTTGAGATATATGCCCTAGAGCTTCATGTAATGTAAACAACTTTATATGTTTTGAAATAAAATGATACATTATTCAATTATCAAAGTGTTTGTTTAAGTTTCGTATATTGTAAATTATCTTGATTACCCTATATTACTTATGTGCCTTCAGACTTAGTGTATGAGTGTCATACACATGAGGATTTAAGTCTGAAGTTAGTAATCTTAAATAGTCCATAGAGTGCAAACAAAGCGGGTATTTTGTTTGTGGTTTATCTATAGCTGCGGTCCATTCTATATTTGTATTACGACCTTGATCCGGGATCGTCCAAGTATAGACATGAGAATGGAGGCACCTTGTATGATGTGATCATATAGGACTGGACCCAGATGGAAATGACATTCTTATAATATCTGTAAACAAAGAAAGTCATTTCGATCTACTAGATGGTAATATATGGATTTATCTTAATTCTGAGTGTACTACGAACTCCTGCATGTCAGGCTATGTCCTTTGATTTACAAGGGTGAGGTTGGTGTAGCAATCCCGACCAATAGCTACGTACTTTGGGGGCATGGTCTGTTGTGTAGCTGGGAACATTTTACATAGATATAGAGTTCACTCCTTCTTGTGAGAAGTAAAAGAGTATATTTCTTAAGGGTTGATTCGGTACTTGAACGGTTAGAGTGCTCAAGTCTTTCAATTACAAATAGAAAGATTAAAATTCATAAGGGTTATGAATAAATTGTTCATTAGAGAATCAATGGTACTTAAGGTAAAAATAATTAGAAGGGTATAACAGACATTATGACCAGCTCTAATTACGAGATACTCGTGAAAACTTAGTCTATATGTAGTGACTATATCGATGGACACCGACTTGATTCGACTTAATATATCATCTAATTAATGTATAGCGATAGATACCTAGACCAGTAGCTACTTAACTCAACTCAGAACTCTGGAGCTCCTTAGAAGGTAAAGGCCTTATTCTATTCCTCTTCCTAGCTGAAGCGAAATAGCGGCCTTGAAGTAACTCCTTAGTTGTTAACTCACTAACTCATTAGTTGGTAAAAGCCTTATTCAATTCCTATCGGAATTACGGCCTTGAGAGAGGAAGGAGTAGCTACTTAGTTCGGTTAAGGCCTTATTCTATTCCTATCGGAATAGTGGCCTTCCGGTTGGAGAGGGATAACCCTCTCCCCCGAGCCCCCTCTCCCATTTAGTCTAACCGAATGGAAGTCTTAAAGTCAAGTCTTAGCTACTAGTATATATATGAGATATATATTTATTTATCCTTGAATTAATGGCTCCCGATGCGCTTCGCTCCGCTCTTTCCTACCCGCTCACTAAAATTGATTATTTGCACGGATCTGCTGAAATAAGGCCTATATTCGCATTTGAATTGATAGAGGCATCACCAACATGAGTCTGTGTTCGGTGGTTGATAAGCTGCTAGTTGGTATTTAGTTTAGGGCTTGTTATTTCCTTTCACTTTTCCCAACAATATGGAATCGACTGGAGGCGTGATTCTTCTTCCGAACCACTTATACTATACAGTACAGAAAATATCCTCTAATGTTGTCTTAGTGCCTTTCGCCTTCCACTCTTTTTTTTTGTGAAGTACTTGGCTGTAAGTGAAAGACCTTTTTTCTGAGTTTTTCCAGCTTCTTCATGATTTCGTGCCACGGGGAACAAACAAAACAAAAAAAGAGGGCTGTCTCGGCGGAAAGAGAAGGACCTGCAACGGCAGAGACTACTGTTATGAGTCCGGGAAGCCTTTCCATTATGAACGACACGCTTCGCCTGCGCCCTCCCCGTGTCCACTAGCGCTCCTGCCCAGAGCGAAGAGAGGGCAAAAAATGAGAGTATAATTTCAGATTTTTAGTGGAATAACCCGTAGTTAATAATTTGGAATATTTAATTAAGAGCTTAATTAATATTTCAAGATTATTGGAGCTCAGAACCATAGGTTCATTTGGTCCTCGCGCTAGCTCGATATACTATAGCAGATTTAATGTAATCAGATAGTCCAATTATATACTCACAAAGGTATAAATATTATTAATATGATTAATAATATTATTTTTTCACACTTGAAACTTTATATTAAATTTTAATATATAGTTTTATTAAATATATGTTATTTAATCACATGTTATTTAATTATATTAGATATAATTAAATGAAAGGTTAAGTTAGTAATTTCTAAATTTTGGGTTTTGGAAACCCTTGGATTTAATTTGGAAGTTACAAATTGTTAAATGACATTTAACCTTTTTATTTTGTAACATCTTTTCCATTATGGAAAGTAAATATTAATGTTACAAAATATTTGGTAAACTTACATGTGTGGCCGATTTTTACAAGGGTAAAATGGGAAGAGTTTTGTGATTTTTTGAAAATTACAAACCTAAGTATAAAAAGAAAAATTGTTTTTTCTTTGGTAGAAAACTCATTCTTGAACCCTAGCCACCTTTCTTCTTCTTCCTCATTCTCTCAAATGTTGAAAAAAACAAAACTAAGAAAAGAAGAAAAATAAAAACAAAACACAAGTGTGATTTAACCTCTAAATAGTTTAGGGATTAATATTGTGAGTCTTGCCTACACAAGTTTCTGTTGGTAACGAGATATAGTTCAGAAGACTTTGTGGTATCGAGCAAATAATCATCTTCATCTTATTCTTGTATATACTCGGCAGTGAGGCTTTATTTTGCTTACTACTGCTCCTTTACCTAGTGAAATGGAGCTCGGTTTGGTTTCGTTTTTATCCAATTTTGTTGGGGAACATTTTGTGGTGTTTTGGGGCTGTGTTAGGGCTATTTTCAAGTTAAAAATCATAAATGAAACATAACCACTGTCCGTGTATTTCAGGGGCTGTTTCGGTAGTGCACTGTGTGAGTATCGGGTCCAAAACAGTCCAGATTTTGTCCGGCTGTTCGGGGATGTTCGGGGACTATTTCGGGGCTAGAATTTTTTCTAAAACTGAAGCAATATTTCAGTGATGGTGGCAGTAACATTCGGCCTCTCAGTGGGAAGGAAGAAAAATTTTTCAAGTCCGATCTGTGTGTCTAAGCCGCTTCGGCTGCGCAAGGAAAGCGTTTCCTACAATTTGCATCGAGAGCAAGGTTGAAAAGTGTTCTTAACCCTTCACTTTTTTCATTTACGTTACTATTTTTATATATTTATATGAGTTATAAATATTGATATGCATGTTTAGATGAGTAGGCACAAATTAATATTCTTGTAATGAATGGTTATTGTTTTTCATGTGATGAATGGATTTTGCATTGGTCGTAAATTTTTCCGGCTCTTATTTTATTGTTGGTTTTGATTTTGGGATGTAAGGCCATAAGGCCAATTTTTGCAACTGTTGCAATTTTAATTTTCTAATGTAAAAATTTCAATTGTTGTAATTTGGAGCACCAAAGTCGCAAAAGGAGCCAACACCATCATGGACCGTGATTTAAAGACGAATGGATGCCTTGGGAATTTTTGTACTAATTAGATTAGTATAGGGAAAAATAAGAGCTCGGTCAATGTAAAATAATTTTTATGTTATATGTATGTTTTAATTCGAAATGTTTGAATAACATGTCATATAGCTTAGGGTGCCTACTCTTGCATTTCACATGCCATAACATGTTCTAGATGCATTATCATTATAGACATGAAATATGATTTTATTTGATTTAAAATTTTTAAATTAGAATATGATATGCATGGAAAAACAATTAATTGGATTAATTGGTTTTAAGGTTTAAAATTTGAATTATAATATATTGGTCTTAATAAGTGCATAATAAATTCCATTAGTATATAGGATGGAAATCCAGACATAAATTCCATAGCCAAATCTGAATGGACGGTAATGTGGTCTGCACTCGGGATACAATTCCACGTACCATTGGATTTTATAACACACTAAGATTAATTAAATAGTTTAATATAAATCTTGACCATTTTAAGATTCTAAAATTTTAAACCATTTAGTGTTCTAGTATTTTAAAAGTTAAAATGTAATAGGTCGCTAATACCACTTTAATTAAATTAGTTTAATTGAGTAATACAATTAGTAGAGACTAATGGAAATTAGTGATACAATTTTTAAGAGTGAAAATTGGTTAGGTCACTAATAATGTACTAATGTAAATAAGAGTTATGATTTAATAGCCATAAATTTATTCACACTAGTTAAATTGAAATATTAGATATTTTATAAATAGAAACCTTAATTTTTAAATAGTGAGTGGAAGACGGATATACGACAATATATCCCGCGATCTTTGTTGTTTGTCCGAAAATGTGAGATTCAAAAGGCACCTCGAGACGGCTTTGCTTTCGTCCCCCTACGGATGGTGTCTATTTTGGGTCAATATCAGGTTTGAATTCCGGGAGGATAGAGATTCTAGATGTATCTTGTGAACTTACCTACCCTACGGCGGCACTTCACTTGTTAAGTCCAAGGATCCCAAAACGGAGGGTCACACTCACAAAGGAATAATTAACTGTTAATGAAATTCCTTGATCGAATCAAACAATAGTTGGTTAATATAGGAATAAGAGTTATTCCCGTATATATTAATTGGCTGAGATTGTCTCGATCTATCATGCAAGTACATGACCTACCCTACGGCGGCCCTTACTTGTGGGATGATAGATTTCCGTGGCATAGTAATTCTCTTAGGTTTCTAATTCGTTATTCATGGTTCATGCATCATGTTTAATTTTATGCCAAAATTGTTTGATGATTTTAATATACGATGAATGAATGTTAAATGCATGTTTATTTTATTTTTCAGCCATGATTTCTCTAATTATTTCCATACTCTCTCAAATGATAAATTAATGGGAGAAAATAATTTTAAGTGGAAAAGTAACATCAATTCTATCTTGGTCTGCGAAGACCTAAAGTTTGTCCTGACGGATGAGTGTCCTCCCGAGCCGTCCAGAAATGCTAGCCATGCTGTGCACGATGCCTACCAGAAATGGGTCGTAGCTAATAAGAAAGATTGCTTCTACTTGCTAGCAGGGATGTCTGAGGTTCTTGCTGCAAAGCATGAACCTATGGCTTCAACATCTTTGATGATGGAGTCATTCCAGGGCATGTTCGGGCAGCCTTGAGAGCGTCAATATCATGAGGACATGGTCTCAGCAATTACTGCTAGGATGAAGGATGGGAAATCAGTCCGAGAGCACGTCTTGAGGATTATGACATATCTCAACATTGCTGAAACCCATAAAGCTCGTATTGACAAGCATAGCCAGATGACTATGATTATGGAAACTCTTTCGAAGAGTTTCCTGCAGTTTAAAAGCAACTACGTTATTGACTTTTACTTTGACCAGCTGCTTAATGAGCTCACCCACTACGAGTCCATGTTTGTGGATCCTCGTAAGCCCAGTGCTGAGGCAAATATTACCGAGTCTTCAAAATCTGCAAAAATGAAGAAGAATAGCACTGGGAAGGCTAAGGCTAAGCACATGAAGAAGAAGAACAAGAAAGGCTTCAATGATGCCAAGCCTAAGGGAAAATATTTCCACTGCAATAAGAACGGGCATTGGAAAAGGAATTTTCCTAAATACCTTGCTGAGCTGAATGAGAAAAAGGATACAGGTAAATATGATTTACTCGTTATCGAATCTTTATTAGTGGAGGATGCTAAATCCACCTGGATTATTGATTCTGGAGCCACTAACCATGTTTCTTATTCTTTGCAACTACTTGACTCATGGAGGGACCTTGCTGAAGGTGACTACACCATGAGGGTCGGGAAAGGGGATGCCGTTTCAGCTAGAGCAGTGGGAGTTTCCAGTTTAAACTTTACAAATAATAGTTATTTAAATTTGAACAATGTGTTATTCATTCCTGACTTTCACGGGAATTTGATTTCTATTTCTAAACTTTGGGATGATGGTTATTCAGTTTCTTTTAATAGCAATTTGGTTATTATTGGTAGAAATGGATTAACCATATGCACAGGAAACTCAGAAAATAACTTATATTTGTTAAGACCTTTAACACATAGATCACTGCCCAACGCTGAAATATTTAAGGTTGAGAAACCTAAAACTAAACGACTAAATATTTCTCACGACGACACATATATGTGGCATCTTAGACTTGGTCATATCAGCCTTGACCGGATAGATAGGTTGATAAAGAACGGAGCCTTAAACCAGTTAAAGCTCGAAACTTTACCAGTGTGCGAATCCAGTTAAACACTTGAGCTTATACATTCGGACGTTTGTGGACCGATGAATGTAAGAGCCCGAGGTGGTTATGAGTACCTCGTCACATTTATTGATGATTATTCCATATATGAGTATGTTTACCTAATGCATCACAAGTCAGATACTTTTGAAAAGTTCAAAGAGTATCGTGCTGAGGTTGAGAACCAATTAGGTAAAACAATCAAAACTCTACGATCAGATCGTGGAGGAGAATACATTGACAGAGATTTCGAGGAATTCTTGGTTGAGCTTGGGATAGTTCCCAGCTCACAATGCCTGGAACACCACAGCAAAATGGTGTTGCAGAAAGGAGAAATCGGACCCTACTAGACATGATGAGATCTATGTTTAGTTATAAATCACTACCTAGTTCGTTCTGGGGATATGCGTTTCAAACTGCAATGCATATCCTTAATGTACTTCCATCTAAGTCTGTTCCTAAGACTCCATTAGAGTTGTAGAGTGGCCGTAAAACTAGTTTATGATATTTCCGCATATGAGGGTGTCCAGCACATGTGCTGAAGAATAAGACTACAAAGTTGGAGCCATATTCTCAGGTGTGCCTATTTGTAGGCTATCCTAAGGAGACTAGGGTTGTATTCTTCTATAGCCCTAAAGATAACAAAATATTTATATTGACAAATGCTACGTTTCTAGAAAAGGACTATATGAGGGAGTTCAAACCTCGAAGTAAAGTGTTACTCCATGAGTTACTTGTTGGTTCGACCAGCACACCATCATCAACGATAGTTGACAAATACATAGCACCTTCAACATCTGAGCGTCAGATACAAGCTCATCAGAATGGTCTACCACCTAGATGTAGTGGTAGGGTTGTACGACAATCTGATCACTATCTTGGAGTTGGAGAGGCACAAGTTGTTGCATCCAGCGATGGTATAGATGATCCATTGACCTATCGTAGTGCAATGGATGATTCTAATAAAGAGGAATGACTCAAATCCATAAACTTAGAGATGAAGTCTATGTACTCCAACTCAGTCTGGGAACTTATAGACCAACCTGATGGGGTGAAACCCATAGGGTTGCAAGTGGATCTACAAGAGGAAGAGGGGAGCATATGGGAAGGTACTGACCTTCAAGGCTAGGCTAGTGGCCAAGGGTTATACCCAGAAAGAGAGAGTTGACTATGAGGAAACTTTATCGCCAGTAGCCAAGCTAAAATCCATCCACACTCTTTTGTCCATTGCCACATATTACGACTATGAGATTTGGTAAATGGACGTCAAGACTACATTCTTGAATGACAATTTTGATGAGAGTATCTATATGGTACAACCAGAGGGGTTCATAGCCCAAGGTCAAGAGCAAAAGGTTTGCAAGCTGCAAAGGTCCATTATGGACTTAAGCAGGCATCTCGATCTTGGAATATAAGATTTGATAGCATGATCAAGTATTATTACTTTCAACAGAATATTGATGAGCCTTGTGTATACAAGTACGTCATTGACGGGAATGTGGTTTTTCTTGTTTTATACATTGATGATATTTTACTCATTGGGAATGATGTAAAGATATTATCGGACGTGAAAACCTGGCTAGCTAACCAATTCCATATGAAATATTTGGGAGAGGCCAGTTATATTCTTGGGATTTAGATACTTCGGGATCACAAGAAATGAATGTTAGTTATGTCTCATGCATCCTATATCGACATGATCCTTGTGCGATTTGGGATGCAGAATTCCAAGAAAGGAATTTTTCCTTATCGACATGGAATTCATTTGTCAAAGGAACAGTCTCCTAAGACACCTCAAGATGTTGAGGAAATGAGACATATCTTATATGCCTCAGCAGTTGGTAGTCTCATGTATGCTATGTTATGCACGAGACCTGACATCTATTTTGTAATGGGAGTAGTCAGTAGGTTTCAATCTAACCCATGACTGGATCATTAGGTGGCTGTGAAACACATTTTCAAGTATCTTAAGAGAACGAGTTATTATATGCTTGTTTATTCCGGTGAGGATATGATCCTGATGGGATATACGAACTCTGATTTTCAGACAGATGTCGATTTTAGGAAATCAACATCCGGATCAGTATTTACCCTAGGTGGTGGGTGTTATAGTATGGCGGAGTCTAAAGCAACCTTGCATTGCTAACTCCATCATGGAGGCTGAATATGTAGTAGTTTGTGAAGTAGCTAAAGAAGCAGTCTGGCTCTGTAAATTCTTGGGAGATCTGGAAGCTGTTCCAGATATGGATAAACCACTCACAATTTATAGTGATAATAGTGTGGTGCAGTGGCAAATTCAAAAGAACCAAGAAGCCATAAGAAGGGAAAGCATATAGAGAGGAAATATCATCTCATCAAGGAGATAATGCAGAGAGGAGACAAAGATTGCATCCGCAGAGAACCTGGCTGATCCGTTTACAAAGACCTTGCTGGCTAAAGTGTTTGAAGGTCACCTAGATGGTCTAGGATTACGTGACATGTCTCATTTGCTCTAGTGCAAGTAGGAGATTGTTGGGATATATACCCTAGAGCTTCATGTAATTTAAACGACTTTATATGTTTTGTAATAAAATTATGCATTTTTCATTTTTCAAAGTGTTTGTTTAAATTTCGCATATTATAAATTATCTTGATTACTCTAGATTACTTATGTTCCTTCAGACTTAGTGTATGAGTGCCATACACAAGAGGATTTAAGTCTGAAGTTAGTAATCTTAAATAGTCCATAGAGAGCAAACAAAACAGGTATTTTATTTGTGGTTTATCTATAGCTGCGGTCCATTCTCTATTTGTATGACGACCTTGATCCGGGGTCGTCCATGTAGAGACATGAGAATTGAGGAACCTTGTATGATGTGATCATATAGGACTGGACCTAGATGAAAATGACATTTTTATAATATAAGTTAAATAAAAAAGTCATTTCGATCTACTAGATGGTCATACATGGATTGATCTTAATCCTGAGTGTACTACAAACTCATGCATGGCAGGATATGTCCTTTGATTTACATAGGTGAGGTTGGTGTAGCAGTCCCGACCAATAACATGTACTTTGGGGGCATGGTCTTTTGTGTAGCTGGGAACGTTTTACATAGATATGGAGTTCACTCCTTCTTGCGAGAAGTAGAGGATTATATTTCTTAATGGTTGATTAGGTACTTGAACGGTTAGATCGGTCAAGTCATTCTATTATGAATAGAAAGATTAAAATTCATAATGGTTATGAATAAATCGTTCATTAGAGAATCAATGGTACTTAAGGTAAAAAAATTTAGAGGGGTATAACAGACATTATGATCCGACTCTAATTATGAGATACTCGTGAACGGTTAATCTATATGTAGTGACTATATCGATGGACACCGACTTGGTTCGGCTTAATATATCATCTGCGGCAACAAGAGTGCAACTTCAGGTTTCTAGTGGAATAACCCGGAGATAATAATCCAGAATATTTAATTAATATTTCGAGATTATTGGAGCTCGGAACTGTAGGTCCATTTTGTCCTCTTGCTAGCTCGATATACTATAGCAGATTTAGTATAATTGGATAGTCCAATTATATACTCACAAAGGTATAAATATTATAAATATGATTAATAATATTATTTTTTCACACTTGAAACTTTATATTAAAAGTTAATATATGGTTTGATTAAATATATGTTATTTAAACACATGTTATTTAATTATATTAGATATAATTAAATGAAAGGTTAAGTTAGTAATTTCTAAATTTTGGGTTTTGGAAACCCTTGGATTTAATTTGGAAGTTATAAATTATTAAATGGCATTTAATTTTTTTATTTTGTAACATCTTTTCCATTATGGAAAGTAAATATTAATGTTACAAAATTTTTGGTATTCTTACATGTGTGGCCGATTCTTACAAGGGTAAAGGGGGGAGGGTTTTGTGATTTTTTGAAAATTACAAACCTAAGTATAAAAAGAAAAAATATTTTTTCTTTGGTAGAGAATTCTTTCTTGAACCCTAGCCACCTTTCTTCTTCTTCCCCATTCTCTCAAAAGTTGAGAAAAACGAAACTAAGAAAAGAAGAAAAATAAAATAAAACACAAGTGTGATTTAATCTCTAAATAGTTTAGGGATTAATATTATGAGTCTTGCCCACACAAGTTTCTGTTGGTAACGAGATATAGTTCGGTGTCGAACAAATAATCATCTTCATCTTATTTTTTATATGTACTCGGCAGTGGGGCTTTATTTTGCTCATTACCGCCCCTTTACTTGGTGAAATGGAACTCGGTTTGGTTTCATTTTTATCCAGTTTTTTTTTGGGAACATTTTGTGATTTTTTGGGGCTATGTTGGGGCTGTTTTCAAGTGAAAATCAGAACTGAAACACAGCCATTGTCTGCATATTTCAGGGACTGTTTCGGCAGTGCACTGTGTGCGTATCAGGTCCAAAACAATCCATTTTTTATCCGACTGTTTGAGGCTGTTGAGGACTATTCCGGCGCTATTTCAGGGCGGGAATTTTATCTAAAACTAAAGAAAATTTTCAGTGGTGGTGGCAGTAACACTCGGCCTCTCAGTGGGAAGGGAAGAAATATTTTTCAAGTCCGATCTTTGTGCCTAAAGCCGCTTTCGTTACGCAAGGAAAGTTTTTCCTACACTTTGTACACCATTTCAAATGAGCATGTGTACCATGGAAGACAGTGGGGTCCTTGAGGATGATGAAAAAAAAGGATGACTAGCCCTTGAAGAGCTTTGTTGATAGATACTATAACTTGGTATTTGAAGTAGAGACGTATGAGTCCCCGGAGGCATTTGAGGGTTTTAAGGGAGCCTTAAGGGTCGGGATGCTATGGTCCCACCTAAGATTCTATGAGGTACCAGACTATGCTGCATTTTTGAAGCATATAAGGAAGTTTGTGTTGCTAGAAGAAGATGAGAAGATAGTCTGATGAGAAGCTACCCGGGTACCAAAAGTGCCAAGGCAAGAGAATCAGCATGATATGGGCGGCAATCAGAGATGACGTGCCCCGAGTCCGAAGGAATTCAGGCCGATAGCTTAGGGTAATCCAACACATGAGAGAAGACCCCCGATCAAGGTCGCTCATGTCACTGGAGGAACAACATACACTACCATGAACAGACCATTGGCCCAGATCACTCGGGAAATTCAAGATAAGGGCTTAATAACTGAGCCTGACCTGAGGAGGTTCTTGATTGATAAGAGAGACCACATGGCTCATTGCGCACACCATAATATGAAGGGGTATGCTATAGATTGATGCAGGGACCTGTAGGAACAGGTGGAGGACCTAGTGAGGAATGGTTACCTGAATGAATACATAGACCATGAGGATGTGCGGGTCAGGTAGTCACAATAGCAAGGGGAAAGACATTGGCTGGGGATTCAAATAGAGCAAGAAAGAACTACTGTCGGACCAAAGGCCCAATGGCACTGACAACGGAGAGGGTCCTGAAGATACAGAAGTCCAGGACATTGCCCATAATGTTCACCGCGGAAGACCCAAAGAATAAGCTACCCTCATGATAATGTAGTAATAATCAAGACTAATATTGGCAAGGCCGAGGTGGGCAGAATACTGATAAACTCAAGGAGTGCAGTGGATATAATCTCCAAGGATGCCTTGAAAATTTTAGGCGTAGAGTTCACTACCTTGATCCAGGATGCAACACCACTGTATCGGTTTAGGGGAGCAACGGTTGTCCCATTAAGCCGGCTAAATTTAGCAATGACTATTAGGACAGCTCAATACTCGGATCATCATGATGGATTTAACAGTAGTGGATTGCATGAGCAACTATCAGGTAATCTTGGGAAGACCATGTATGATGAATTCGATGGCAACTAAGTCAAGTTATTACCTGAAATTGAAGTTTCCGACCCGAGATGGGGTTGTGGTTGTTTGTGGAAGCCAGAAGCTAGCAAAGAGTTGCTTTGCTGCCGTTTCAAGTGAAGCCTTATGTATTGAAGAAGTAGAAGCGAGGAAGAAAGAAAAAGAAAGAGATGCAGCAGAAGCAGAGTTAGCCGATCCCCAACTTGAGGAACCTATTAAGTTAGGAACAATAGAGGAACTAGAGCTAGTGGAGCTCTTTGGTCATGGGAAAATAATAAAGGTTGGGGTTGGGCTAAAACTAAACTTGAGGAGGCGGCTGCTGGATTTTTTTGAAGGAATAAGCGGATTTCTTCCCGTAGGATCACATGGACATGCCCGGAATTGACCCATGATCATCAGTCATCGTCTAGCGATAGATCAAACCCATAAATCGGTAAAGTAGAAGTGGATTTCAACCAGAATCGATACAAGGCGATCTAGGCACAGGTTGAAAAATTAATGAAGACCAGGTTTATCAGGGAAGTTAAATACCAATATTGGGTATCGAACGTGGTTTTAGTGAAGAAGGCTAATAGAAAGTGGAGAATGTGCATGGATTTCTCTAATTTGAATAAGGTCTGCCCGAATGACAACTTTCCACTCCTAAAGTTATATTAGTTAGTGGACTCGACAACATGTCATGGGTTACTCAGCTTTATGGACACCTTCTCGTAGTACAATCAGGTTAGAATGCATGAGGATGAGGAGAAGATAGCCTTTATCAGTGACCAAAGATTTTATTATTATAAAGTGATGCCATTTGGATTGAATAATGTTGGGGACACTTATCAGCGATTGGTGAACAAGGTCTTTTGGCCGCTCATTGGCAAGACAATGCAGGTTTATATTGACGACATGATCACGATGACTGCTCAACCCGATGACATCTGGATGACCTCAGTGGGACGTTTGAATTCATGAGAAAGAACAATATGAGGTTAAATCTAGATAAATACCCTTCGCGGTATCTTCGATAAAATTCTTAGGGTATATGGTCAATATACGAGGCATCGAGGTAAACCCACAGAAGATTAAGGCAGTGCTGGATCTGAAACCTTCTAGGATAGAGAAGAAAGTGCATAGTTTAACAGGTAGCGTGGCAGCATTCAACTGGTTCATCTCTAAAGCCACCGACAAGTGCCATGTCTTCTTTCAACTAATTAAGAAGGCTAAGAAAAAATTCAATTGGACAAGTGAGTGTGAGAACGCGTTTCGACAAGTCAAAAAGTACCTAGCCCAACCTTCATTGTTAGCTAAGCCGATTCCTAGTGAGTTGTTATTCTTGTACTTGGTTTTTTCTGGATATACTGTAAGCTCGGAATTAGTACAGGAAGTAGAAAAACTCCAGAGGCCAGTGTACTATACTAGTAAGGTCATACTGGTTGAGGAAACTCGGTATCCACCCCACGAGCTGGTGGCTTTATCTTTAGTCACTGCAGCAAGGAAGTTACGCCCTTATTTTCAAGCCCACCCTATCGAGGTGTACACCGGTCACTCATTGAGATAGATATTACCTAAGATGGAGACTTCAGGTCGTCTAGTGAAATGATTCGTGGAATTCAGTAAGTATGACATATCCTACCTACCTAGGGTGTCAGTCAAAGGGTAAGCACTAGTAGATTTTGTAGCAGAATTCACCGGTCCTCGAGTTATGGTAATGGATGGGAGTTGTTCGTTGATGGTTCGGTCAGCACACAAGGATGTGGAGCTGGGGTGATCCTCATAAGTAATGAAGGTGAGGAATTAAGCTATGTCCTGAGATTTACCTTAGAAGGAACAAATAATAAGGTAGAATATTAAGCAAATAATGTGAGAGCATCCAACATTTTGGAAGTGGGAATTAAAGATGGGTCGTCTTGGATAGTCTCGATCAAGAAATATTTAGAGACATAGGACATGCATAAGGATAAGAAAGAGGCATGCAAAATGAAGTATCACAGTGCAAAATGTTTCTTGATAAATTGAGTACTGTACCGAAGGGGGTACACGATGCTGTATTTAAGGTGTCTAGGACCCAAGTAGGCTAATTATATGCTTAGAGAAATTCACAAAGGGATATACATAAGGCACGATGAGGGTCAATTGATTGCCCATAAGGCACTTAGGCAAGGTTTCTTTTGGCAAACAATGCTGCAGGATGGGGCCAAAGTTGCTCGGACATGCGATGGTGTTAAAGAAATTCCAAAGTACCTCACCAACCACCCGAGCATCTGACCACTTTTTCAATTCCTTGGCCGTTTGCACAATGGGGATTGGATATTATTAGGGCTAGGCCTACGGGTCGAGGTCAAGCAAAATTTGCGATCGTGGCAATTGATTACTTCACCAAGTGGGTAGAGGCTGAGCCTTTGTCTACAATAACTGAGGAGATAGCAACAGAGTTCGTCAAAAAGAATATCGTGTGTCGGTTTGGGATTTCTCGAGTTATCATCACGGACAACAGAAAGTAATTTGATAGCAAAGGCTTCAAAAAGTTGTGTCAAGACTTCCAGATTGCACTAAGATTTGCCTCATTGGCTCATCGGAAGTCCAACGGGCAAGTAGATGCAGTGAATAAGAATATAAAATGCAATTTGAAGGCAAGGCTTGGATCCTGTAAGGGTTTGTGGGTCAAGGAGCTGTCAGAGGTTTTGTGGGCACATCAGACATCCTACAAGGACTCCATGATGAACCCTATTTTCTTTGGTTTATAGTTGTGAAGCATTTATTATTACCGAGATCGGAATGGCGACGCACATGGTTTGAAACTTAGAAGAAATGTAGAATGAAGAACTCATCAAACACCATATCGATCTGATAAAAGAAAAGAGAAAGATGTCAGCGCTCAAGATGGCAGTATATTAGCAAATGATGACACATTTCTACAACAAGAGAGTTCAGATATGACCTTCTGACCTGGTGACTTAGTCATGAGGTCAGTTACTGATAAGTGCATGAAAATGTACTTTAAACATCACTTATTCGAGTTTATTGTTAAGTATTTAATTCTATATTTTATATTTTTTTATATAATTTTTATCATTATATTAATTTAGGAGGTGTTTAGTATTTAAGCTAATTTAGTGATTTTCTTGTTATTATTTGTAGGAATTGGAAAGGAAAATCAATTGAAAAAGTAAGAATGGAAAGTGGGCCGCAACTTTGGTTAGAGATAAAGAAAAAGGGAAATTGTTCATTTATTAAAATAAAAGAAAGAAGAAAGTGGCAATAGCATAAAAAGCTTGCTGCGTGAAATGAGGAATTGGAAGGAGAGCCTCACACCACTTGGAAAGTCAACAAAAGAAGAAAGTCACGTGGGCCTAAGATCCAATTGCATTAGGTTTCAATAATTCTTGTTACAAAAAACATGCAAAGGTGGTGTGAAAAACGCAAGCTCCAGGCGTGGGAAGTCTCACGCAAAAACAACAAATATTTTGGAGAGCAGCGCAGGCTGTGCGCAAGCAGAGAAGAAGCCGAGGAGCATGGAAGAAATAAGAGCGCATGAGCCGAGAGTTGGAGCAGTGATAATTCAGAATGATATGTCGCTCCAATCCCAGGCTCTTTTTCTTTCTTTTATAGGGAACTAATCTCCTAGGCAAAGCTAGAGGTTAACTTTGTATTTAAATCATTATATTTATGTTTTTGATTTCTGAGTACCTTCTAAACGTTTAATATAATTAATATTGTTATTCTTTATTATCCTTCGATTTATTAATCCAGAGATTGTGTTTTTTCAAATCCTATATAGATCCTGTCATGTTTCTTTTATGTGTGGTTTGCGAACTCAGTTGACACTGGTAAAAGTTGTTTTGTGTGTTGGTCTTCTGATGCAGTATTGCCTGAGGGTATATTGTCGATGTTAGATAACTCGTAATGATGACTTTTGTGTGCTGTTAACATAGGGAAAATAATCATTAATTACCTTAGAATTTGATATGCATAGAATTGAATATTTTCTGGTTGTTGGTTTGGGATGTGAAACCCTCAACTGAGTAATAATAAGAATTAATAACTGAATATAGGAGTTTAATACAAGAGGGATTCTCAATGCTTTGCTGTTTATCTCTGCCGATAATTTTCATTATATTTTCATTATTTTATTTATCTTTACTTTAATTACCAATTTCATCGTTTTATTTGTTTAAGTTACCGTTAACATTTTTGTTTGAGTAAATTAGTCCTTGTAACCATCTCTGTGAGGACTCGACACCCTAGCTATACTGCGATAACCGCAAGTTATTTTTGGGCGTAATCAGTTACCATGAGTACGAGGAAGCCCGAGGAGGGCTCATCGGAGGCCTAGTGGGAGGGGCCGTATAAAGTCACTGATGTCAACAAGTTGGGTACCTCTCACCTTGAGCAGATGGACGGTACCCTGGAACGCTGAGATACTGAGAAGATACTTATAATAGAGACTCTTACAATAACCCTCAAAGAGTCGTAAGATGGGCAGTAGTTCCCATGAATATGAATAAAGTTTTCCCATTTTAAATAAAAACTTATTCGTCTATGCTTGTTTATTATTAATCGAGAAAGACATGTTTAATATTCTTATGAAATACTCGTGGTCGGAATGCGTGAATGGATGCAAAACATGTGGGAAAATTACGCACCCTCGTGGCACGCCGATCCAATATGTCATTATCAAACCCCCGGGCTGGAACGTTATATCCCCAATGACTTGCATCTCTAGGGGACATAGCATAAAGAAATGTATGGTCTTTAGCACCTCGGGTATCCATTGTTGGGATTTATGCTCTAGAGCTTCATGTATTGTAAACATAATTATTTATTGAAATAAAAGATGCATTATTCATTTATCAAAATTATTTGATTTAAATAGCATATTGTAAATTGTCTTATTTACTCTTGATTACTCATGTGCTTTCAGAACTTAGTATTTGAGTGTCATACACAAGAGGACTTAAGTCTGAAGTTATTAATCTAAAATAGTCTATAGAGAGCAAGCAAAGCGGGTACATTATTTGTGGTTAATTTATAGTTGTGGTTCATTCTATACTTGTATAACAATTTTGATCTGGGATCGTTCATGTGGTGACATGAGAATGAAGACACCTTGTATGATATGATCAGATAGAAATGAATATCTTATAATATCCGTTAAATATAGAAATTCATTTTATCTACTAGATGGTCATATATGGATTGATCTTAATCTTGAGTGCATTATGAACTCCTGCATGGCAGGCTATGTCCTTTGATTTACTAAGGTAAGGTTGGTGTAGCAGTCCCGACCAATAACTACGTATTTGAGGATATGATTTGGTGTGTATCTGTGAACGTTTTACATAGATATGAAGTTCATTCTTTCTTACGAGAAGTAAAAGAGCATTTTTCTTAAGGGTTGATTCGGTACTTGAACGATTAGAGTGCTCAATTCTTTCTTTTGCGAATAGAAAGATTTATATTCATAAGAGTTATGAATAAATTATTCATTAGAGAATCAATGGTACTTAAGGTATAAAATAATTAGAGGGGTATAATGGACTTATGACCCGACTCTAATTATGAGATACTCGTGAAAGGCCAATCCGTATGTAATGACTATATCAATGGACAACTAAGTTGTTCGGCTTATATTTTCCATCTGCAGCAACGAGAGTTCAGCTTCGAATTTTTAGTGGAATAACATGAAGTTAATAATTCAAAATATATAATTAAAGAGTTTAATTAATATTCAGGATTATTGAAGCTCGAAACTGTAGGTCCATTTGGTCCCCGTGCTACCTCGATTAACTGTAGCAAACCTAATATAATTAGATTGTCAAATTATATGCTCACATATATATTTATATGTTATTAATGAGATTAATAATATAATTGTCACAAATCAAAACTATATTAAATTACTTTGATATTGTATTTTCTAGAATTCTTTGATAATGAGATAATCAAATTATAATTATGAGATAAATTTACATCATTTTGATAATGCTAGATTATGAGACAATCAAGTAAATTATGAGATAATTATTATATCATAACTATGGTAATTATATCACTATAAAGATAATGATATATGCATTATCTTGGAGACAAGTCTATATGGCTTGCCATACTCTCCAATATTTATGTCTACTTAGGTATGACCTAATTACCAAACCTTTGTCTACTTCACATGTCTTGCTTGGCATTTCACTTATTTGTGTTTGTCATTACAATAGAATGGAATGTGTGGATTATTGATAAGGTTTTGTTGGCTTTGGAAAAATATATTCTCTACCATTTCACTCAAGTGTTGAGTGAAATGGTCTACCATTCTTTCAAGAGTTGTGAGAGGTTAGAGAGAAAAAGAAAATCCAGAATTTTTTTTTCATTAAGAGTTGAGAGAAAAGAAATTCCTCAAGTGTTGAGAATAGAAAGAAAAGAGTGAGTTGTCTTAATCTTCTTCATTCACCCTTTCTAAAAGCCAAAACATTTCGTAATAACATACATCTCTAAAGAGTTTAGAGATTACACTTTGTGAGTGAGCCCACACATCAGTTTGTTGGTTTCGAGTCATAGTTCGGAAGATTCGGGTGGTTGATCCTAGCATCGGATCTCTAAGGAAACACATCCACATCGGGATAAAATGTTAGACATTATGTCCCATAGCGTCACTGTTTGTAAATGATATTGTATTATTGTACAAAATTAACTATGTGTTAATGAAATTGCCTTTTGCCATTTTCTAATATTATTTACTTTGATATATAAATGGCGAAAGTCCATATGATTAATACCGGATTGAGATGATATGAGACAGTATCAATGCATAAAGGTTTAATCATTAAATATCCCTAGTCGGAGTATTATCGAGATCGGACATCGATAATGCGGAATAGACTAGTATTGCGCTTGTGCACGTGTGAGGGCACAACGGCATAGTTCTCATATATTTAAGTATTGGATACTTATGCAAGTGCGATAGGAGGTTGTGTTTTACCGATGGTACGGAAAACAGCTTCGCTCTGGATAGACCCCGCGGAATCCCATTGGTAGTTGTCTGCGTGTCTATGGGAGGCCGCATCAGGGTAGGTGTATGGTCTTAACCTGAGACTTACATCGCTAGTACTTGCGACAATCGGTAAACTTTGGTTTTGGTGGTTGGGGATCATAACCGGTTCTGTGTACACCTCTTCTGGGTTTATCGAGAATCGTAGTGTACTGGATGTGATGTCGAGATGGAAGTATCACTTCAGACATATGGAGGTGATGATCACGCAGGACACAGAACTAGTACTCTATAAAAGGTTGCAACCGTCGGGACAATATGACCAGGTCAGGATTGTCCGATTTAAAGAGACTAGTTGCTTGATGTCCGATATATGTTTCGTACGGGGCAGACACATCTCCAGCCCAGGCCTAACATGTGATCGTCCGATACTGGATCGATGTACGCAATACTACGGTATACTACGCTTGATATAGATCTTATATTCCTATAAGAATATTTCTGGAGAATTGGGTAGGCATGGCGCTTTGCTAGAAGCCAACCTTGTCTTGTGAATCGGTAAGAACGTAGTACGAGGTACGTACGTGTTCGGATTATCCGATGACCGTATTTACTGCCAACATATCCGGAGATCTCTTGGGTCGCTTCCTGAAGATTCACCTATGATAATTGATTCGGACTTAATTAATCTTGGATTAATTGCGGAGAAACTTTATCTTGGATAAAGTGCCTTATTTAGAGAGAGAACGATTAATTTGGAATTAATCGATAAAATTATTATATTCGATATAATAATCGAAATTCGATTTCGACGCGAAATTAAATTAGATTTTAATTCGGGCATACGAGTTAATTTAGAATTAATTCGTTAGCGACGTAAATAATAATTTCGCCAGGCGCAATTATTTATTTAAATTCGATTTAATTAACGTCGCGACGTAAGTTCGGTATTTCGGAAATATCGAACCCGAACGCGTGAGTGCACGTGGGCCCACTTTCATTTGGAAACGTGTGGGGCCCACATGACACATGTCATTATATGCATTATTTAATTGTTAATGCATTGCATGGTGATAGTGTACAATACACTCAATGGTTTTGCATGGAGTTTGAGTGTTTGACACTCTAAGCCATTGCATGATTTGTGTCATAAGTTTATTATTAATTTAATAAATATTATGGCATAAATATAAATTGATTTTTGTAACAAAACATTACACAACTCTCATCTCTCTCTCACAAATGCCGTGAACTCCAAAGGCAAAGAAGATTTGATTTTCTTTTCTCCATTGTTGCTAGCACTTGAAGGATCAAAGGAGGTGATAGGGAAACCATCAAAGAGCTTGGAATACACAAAGCTTGGAGCTTCAACTCTTCTTCCTCCCTTGGCCGAAACTTGAAGCTTGGAGATTCAAGATTTTCTTCTTCATCACTTCTCTCACAAAAGCTTTGTAAGTATGATTCCGCCATACTTCATCTTTTAATATATATTCATTGTTGTATTTCATATGCTTAATCTTCCTTGGGACATATAATAGAAACCAACAATGGTATCATGGAGCCATGGTTATGCATGAAATACTTTAGGTTAAAATTTGGGTAAAATTGATTGAAGCATGTTCTTGTGAAATTTGATGAATGAGTATGCTTACATGTATATAGAATGATGTTATATGGAATCAATTTTGAAAATGCATTGGATGATTTTTCCCCAAAAATGTAACCTTGGCCGAATGGGTATGAACATTGGATGTGTTGGAATTTTTTGTGTACAAGATCATTGGATGACTTAAAACGTATACGGGACGTAGATTAGTAATTCAATCGGATTGAAAAACAAATCGACACAAAATTCTCACTTGGCCGAATACAATAGACATGAAAGGACTTGATTTTTGTTCAATTAATGTTGGACATATGTTTTGAACAATAGATGATTAATAAATTAAATGGGTATTTTTTGAAATATTTGGTTTAATATATTAATCTTGGTTTTACACTTTAATTTTGGACTTTAATGTTTGGAATATTAAAATTTAATTAATGGGCTTTAAAAATTTTGGGCCTTATGGGCTTAAAATTGGTTTTATGGCATTTAAGGGTGATTCCTTATTTGGGCTTGGTAATTGGGTTTGACCCACATTGACCAAAGCCCAAGCCTTAATAAATCAATTGAAAGCCCATTTGACTTGAATTAAATTAAACATTGGATGTTAGTTGGGCTTTGAGACCCAATAGGATTAGATTTAGAATCTAAGTCTTTAAAGCACATTAAAAGTGTAAACATTTAATTTGGAATTAAATAATTGAATTAGTATTGAATACGAATTAAATTAGATTTAATAAGTAGTTCGATATAATTCGCGAATTCGTACCTTATGTACTTATTCTCAATCGAGTTGGACTCACGCAAAATCAAACCGTTGTTTGAACATTGGATGATCACTTAAACAAAGACTAATTAATTGGATTAGATTGGTTGTAAAAGCATGTCTTGTTTTGAATATATATGTATGTGATGAATGAATAGTGTATATCGGATGGATATTAGAAGGGAAAGGGTAATTTAGAAATTATTGTAAATTTGGAATTTATAAATTGGACCTGCGTGTCCAGCCTTATCTCTTTATCTCTTTGTATTCTCTTCTCACCTAATTCCCCTCAATGTAAATGAGGTTTCTCTTATTGTATTATGTAATTGGGTAGTAGTAGAATAGTGCTAGCGGGGAGAGGAAAGGGAGTGATTTGTTCTAGGACAAGTTGTTTATATATCCATCTGCATATCACTATTAATTTACTTTACGCGCTTTATGATGTTTTAGAAGCATGCTTAAGGGTGTATGATGATGAGACCTAACAAAGATAAATAAATTGGTTGCCAATTACGCGAAAATCCCTCAATTTATATTAAGCAAATATCCTTCCATTGAATGATTCTTGTTCAAGATCCGAAGTTGGCATTGGTTGTTTTTGACCAAAGTCAAGACCTTTGTCAATCAAGGATGTACTTGAATCATGAGAGTTTTGTTGCATATCGGTGTCTTGTCCAAATCGTGATTTTTATTGGCCAAAGTCAATATCACTTTTTGTCCAATGACATTGATTACGAAACTTTCCTCGTCAATGGGTCCCGCTTAACTGGAATCATTAGGTTTGTTTTTGGCCAAAGCCAAGGCCTAGATGATTCGGAGGATAGGGTTAGGAAAATGTAATGGATACATTGACATTATACATATGTTTCGGACTTGGATGTCCACCTAACCGGATCTAGGAATTGGATGAGATCCAATTGATCATGAGATCTACCTAAGTTAAATAGCATACAGCTTTTTGGCCAAAGTCAAGGTTGTGTGTTATTTAACGGGATCCTAGCCCACTAGGAAATTCGATTTCCCGAGTTCTCTACAGAGGTTAGAGACTTGAAGAAAATAGTGGGAGGCTATTATTGAATTTGCAATTTTGTTCAGATATTAGCCTTACGCGTCTTTCAAAATTATTTCGTCAATATTTTAATAATTAGTTGGACTAATATATTGTTATTTTGCTTGTAACAGTTTGACTGTACCCATAACATCGTTGACTTTATAGTTGGACTATAGTTGTCAAGATGACTGGCAAAGGTAATATCCGCGACATAATCATGGGCGATAATGTCTTCAAAGGGACAAACTTTGCCGACTGGGAAATGAACCTCAAGATAGTGCTTGGGGCTGAGAGGGTGCTGTATACTATTCAGAGACCTCTCCCGCCTAAACCCACTGAGCCACTGGAGCTAGAGTTATGGAAGACTCATAGTGACGATTGTGACCAAGCTCAGTCAGTTATGCTAGCTGCAATGACCCAGCATTTCAGACGCCAGAACAGGGACTTGGATCCCTATTCCATGATGGCAAGATTGCGTGATCTCCACCGCACCAACAAGCGGATGGAGAGGTACGAGCTAGTAAGGAAACTCTTCCGCTCCCGGATGACAGACGGCGCATCAGTTGAGGTCCACGGGACTCAAATGATCGCTGACATAGATGAGTTAGCCAATAGGCATTGTCTTGGAGGCAGAGCTGACGATTGATATGCTATTACAATCGCTACCCGATACTTGGAAACAAATCATCATCAACTATAAGTTGATGGATACTAATGACACTCTTGGAGAGTTGTTGTCCGTGCTGAAGGAGTCCGAAAAGGAACTCCTAAAGGGGAGCAAGCGCGAGGCGCATTATGCATCGACCTCTCATGCGCCAAGGGCTGGGCCCAAGGCAATTGGAGGTGCGAGGAAGAATAAGTTCAAGAACAAGGGCAAAGGCAAGTTGACAGTGGCTTCTAGGAAGCCAAAGGACAAATCTCACGACATCTGCCTCAACTGCGGCAAGAGGGGTCACTGGAAACGTGACTGCCGAATGGGCATAGGGCAGAGGGAGGATATCAAGGCTGGCAAGGCTATCGCCTATGGTATGTTTGTTATTGAGATAAATATGAATACTTCTAGTTTCAAAAATGGATTTTTGATTCTGGTTGTGGTGCTCATATTTGTACTGATGTGCAGGATCTGCAGGATAGCAGGGTGCTGGCGTCAGGGGAGATGGATCTACGGGTCGGAAACGGAACACCTGTTGCTGTTTTGGCCGTAGGGACTTTTGTTTTAGAACTGCCCTCAGGGCATGTACTTAAACTTTTGAACTGTTATTTTGTACCTAGTTTAACTAGGAATATTATATCTGTATCCTTGTTAACCCAGCAGGGTTACACTTTGTATTTAGAAACACCGGGTGTTATTTATATAAAGTGATACAGAAATTTGCACAGCTGTTGCAAATAACGGTCTTTATATTTTGAATATAAATGAATCTCCTAAAATGACAAACAAAAGGCTCAAAAGGAGTAATCTAAAAGATGAAGCTTATATGTGGCATTGTCGTCTAGGACACATCAACAAGACTCGCATATCCACACTTTCAAAGAGTGGGTACTTGGACGAATTTGATCCCAATTCATATGACGTCTGCGAATCTTGTCTTTTAGGCAAAATGCCTAAATCACCTTTTAGCGGTAAAGGTGAACGTGCCACAGAACTGTTGGCTCTCGTTCATACTGACGTATGCGGGCCCATGTCTAGCCAGGCTAGGGGTGGATTTCACTACTTCGTAACTTTACAGATGATGCATCTCGTTACGGTTATGTGTATCTTATGAGACACAAGTCGGAAACTTTTGAGAAATTCAAAGAGTTTTGACACGAAGTGGAGAAACAAACAGGGAAGAGTATTAAGACATTACGGTCAGACCGTGGTGGCGAATACTTAAGTTATGAGTTTCAAGATTACTTGAAAGAATATGGTATTCTTTCACAGTGGACTCCTCCTGGAACACCGCAATTAAACGGTGTGTCCGAACGGAGAAACCGCACCTTGTTGGACATGGTAAGGTCAATGATGAGTCGCACTGAGCTACCAATATCCTTCTGGGGATACGCATTAAACAGTGCTATACTTATTTTGAATAAGGTACCGTCGAAGTCTGTTGAACAGACTCCATATGAGATATGGACAGGAAGGAAACCAGGTTTCTCTTTCCTGAAGATTTGGGGATGCTGGGCATATGTTAAACGTTTGGAAGGTACCAAACTTGAACCCAAATCTGATAAATGCCTTTTCGTAGGATATCCTAGGGAAACCAAAGGATATTACTTCTATCACCCACAAGAGAACAAAGTATTTGTTGCTCTACAAGCATTTTTCCTTGAAAAGGATTTTATAAATGCAGTGGTAAGTGGGAGGAAAGTAGAACTCGATGAAGATCGTGGTGATACTGTTCCTGGCAATGAATCAACGACGGAACAAGAACAGACCGTCCGGGATGAGTCTGTACCACAAACTTCACATAAACAAGGACCGCGTAGGTCGGAGAGAGTCAGAATAGTACCTGAGAGGTATGGGTTCCTGATCTCACCTCATGTAGATATTAATCTTATTGAGGATAATGAGCCGGCTACGTATGAGGAAGCGATACAAAATATCGATTCCGCTTTATGGCAAGAAGCCATGAAGTCCGAGATGGATTCCATGTACGCCAACCAAGTTTGGACACTGGTTGATGCACCAGAAGGCGTAAAGCCTATTGGATGCAGATGGATCTTCAAGAAGAAGACCGACATGGATGGCAACGTACAAACGTACAAAGCTAGACTTGTAGCGAAGGGGTATCGTCAACAATATGGTATTGATTATGACGAAACCTTCTCACCCATTGCCATGATTAAATCCATTGGGATAATGCTTGCAATAGCTGCATATTTCGACTTCGAGATATGGCAGATGGACGTTAAGACCGCTTTCCTTAACGGAAACGGAACCTTTTGGAGGATGTTTATATGCAACAGCCTGACGGTTTTTATCGTACCAAGACTTGCAAACAAGGTTTGTAAGTTAAATCGATCCATTTATGGATTGAAGTAAGCATCGCGGTCATGGAATCAGCGTTTTGATGAGATCATAAAAGAATATGATTTTCGTGCAAAACGCAGATGACCCTTGTGTATACAAGAAGGTTAGTGGGAGAGCACTTACTTTTATTGTCCTTTATGTCGACGACGTATTGCTTATAGGCAATGACATTCCCATGCTAACGTCGGTGAAAGCTTGGCTTTCATTAAAATTCTCCATGAAAGATCTGGGAGAAGCAGCCTTCATTCTTGGAATAAAGATCTACCGGGATAGATCTAGAAAGCTGCTTGGACTCTCCCAGAGTACATATATTGATAAAGTGTTGAAGCGATTCAACATGGAACAATCCAAGAGGGGATTGATTCCAATGGTACGTGGTACATCTCTGTCTAAGGACATGTGTCCTAAGACTCAGGAAGAGAGAGACAACATGAGTCGGATACCGTTCGCCTCGGCAGTCGGATCGATCATGTATGCCATGATATGTACACGACCTGATGTCTCATATGCTTTGAGCATGTGCAGTCGCTATCAGGCCGATCCAGGTGAAGGTCACTGGATAGCAGTTAAGAATATCCTTAAGTATCTTAACGAACTAAGGATGCTTTCTTAATTTATGGAGGTGGAGAACTTGCGGTATCTGGGTATACCGATGCAAGTTTCCAAACCGACAGGGATGACTACAAGTCGCAATCCGGGTACATTTTTTGTTTGAATAACGGAGCAGTGAGCTGGAAATCTTCCAAGCAAGATACTGTTGCCGATTCAACAACAGAAGCGGAGTACATCGCTGCATCTGAAGCAGCAAAGGAGGCAGTTTGGATCCGAAAGTTCCTAATCGGATTAGGAGTAGTTCCGTTAGCAGCTGAGCCCGTTCCATTGTATTGTGACAATAACGGGGCTATAGCGCAGGCTAAGGAACCAAGGTCTCATCAACGGTCCAAGCTGTTCTTCGACGTTACCATCTGATTCGTGAGATTATACATCATGGCGATGTAAAGGTCGAGAAGGTCACATCAGATGACAACATTGCAGATCCGCTGACGAAGGCTGTTCTTCAGCAAGTTTTTGAACGACACATACATAGTTCGGGTATTAGATACTTGAGTGACTGGCTATAGGCCAAGTGGGAGATTGTTAGACATTATGTCCCATAGCGTCACTGTTTGTAAATGATATTGTATTATTGTACAAAATTAACTATGTGATAATGAAATTGCCTTTTGCCATTTTGTAATATTATTTACTTTGATATATAAATGGCGAAAGTCCATATGATTAATACCGATTGAGATGATATGAGACAGTATCAATCCATAAAGGTTTAATCATTAAATATCCCTAGTCGGAGTATATCGAGATCGGACATCGATAATGCGGAATAGACTAGTATTGCGCTTGTGCACGTTGTGAGGGCACAACGGCATAGTTCTCATATATTTAAGTATTGGATACTTATGCAAGTGCGTTAGGAGGTTGTGTTTTACCGATGGTAGGGAAAACAGCTTCGCTCTGGATAGACCCCGCGGAATCCCATTGGTAGTATGTCTGCGTGTCTATGGGAGGCCGCATCAGGGTAGGTGTATATGGTCTTAACTTGAGACTTACATCGCTAGTACTTGCGACAATCGGTAAACTTTGGTTTTGGTGGTTGGGGATCTTAACCGGTTCTGTGTACGCCTCTTCTGGGTTTATCGAGAATCGTAGTGTACTGGATGTGATGTCGAGATGGAAGTATCACTTAGACATATGGAGGTGATGATCACGCAGGACACAGAACTAGTACTCTATAAAAGGTTGCAACCGTCGGGACAATATGACCAGGTCAGGATTGTCCGATTTAAGAGACTAGTTGCTTGATGTCCGATATATGTTTCGTACGGGGCAGACACATCTCCAGCCCCAGGCCTAACATGTGATCGTCCGATACTGGATCGATGTACGCAATACTACGGTATACTACGCTTGATATAGATCTTATATTCCTATAAGAATATTTCTGGAGAATTGGGTAGGCATGGCGTTTTGCTAGAAGCCAACCTTGTCTTGTGAATCGGTAAGAATGTAGTACGAGGTACGTACGTGTTCGGATTATCCGACGACCGTATTTACTGCCAACATATCCGGAGATCTCTTGGGTCGCTTCCTGAAGATTCACCTATGATAATTGATTCGGACTTAATTAATCTTGGATTAATTGCGGAGAAACTTTATCTTGGATAAAGTGCCTTATTTAGAGAGAGAACGATTAATTTGGAATTAATCGATAAAATTATTATATTCGATATAATAATCGAAATTTGATTTCGACGCGAAATTAAAATAGATTTTATTCGGGCATACGAGTTAATTTAGAATTAATTCGTTAGCGACGTAAATAATAATTTCGCCAGGAGTAATTATTTATTAAATTCGATTTAATTAACGTCGCGACGTAAGTTCGGTATTTCGGAAATATCGAACCCGAACGCGTGAGTGCACGTGGGCCCACTTTCATTTGAAACGTGTGGGGCCCACATGACACATGTCATTATATGCATTATTTAATTGTTAATGCATTGCATGGTGATAGTGTACAATACACTCAATGGTTTTGCATGGAGTTTGAGTGTTTGACACTCTAAGCCATTGTATGTTTGTGTCATAAGTTTATTATTAATTTAATAAATATTATGGCATATATATAAATTGATTTTTGGTAACAAAAATCAATTACACAACTCTCATCTCTCTCTCACAATGCCGTGAACTCCAAAGGGCAAAGAAGATTTGATTTTCTTTTCTCCATTGTTGCTAGCACATTGAAGGATCAAAGGGTGATAGGGAAACCATCAAAGAGCTTGGAATACACAAAGCTTGGAGCTTCAACTCTTCTTCCTCCCTTGGCCGAAACTTGAAGCTTGGAGATTCAAAGATTTCTTCATCACTTCTCATCACAAAAGCTTTGTAAGTATGATTCCGCCATACTTCATCTTTTAATATATATTCATTGTTGTATTTCATATGCTTAATCTTTCCTTGGGACATATAATAGAAACCAACAGAAAATCCAATCACAAGAGTTGGTGGAATGCGGTTTCAAAAAAGGGAGAAGACGAGAAATTTTTCAAGGTCAATCCTGAAGTCAAAGGCATTTCTGCTACGTACTAGGAAATACGTTTCCTACAATTGGTATCAGAGATCAGGTTTAAAAGTGTTCGTAACCCTTTATTTTAAGTTTCAGTTTTAGTGATTTATATGAGATATAAATTATTAGTATGCATGTTGTGATGAGTAGGCACAATTTAAGATTCATGAGATGAATGTTTAATTTAGATTCATGTGATTAATGTATTGCATTTATCGTTAATTTTTCCGGCTCTTATTTTTAGTATCAGGAATGTAAGGCCATAAGGTCATATCTTTCAAGTGTTGTAAGTTCATTTCCTATGAAAAATTTCAAGTTGTAACTCTATTTGTAACTTAGAGATGTGCCGATTCCGTAAAGAACTCAACAACACAACATGAAGCAAGATTTGAAGACTATGTGATGCCTTGGATTATTAATTGTACTAATTAGATTAGTATAGAAAAATAAGAGCCCGGTAAACACAATTTGTGATGGGTATATTTTTATCTTCTAGACCTAGAAAAACAGGCGCGTCGCGACGCGTAATAGCCAACGTCGCGATGCCCAAAAGATTTTAGTTATTGCCTGGGATTTACACTACATCACGCCACGATGGTTGATAATTTGCGTCACGCCGCGTTTCAAAGTCGCGACGCTAAACAAGCTGAGTCACGGCTCCCATTAGAGAGTGATAAATACATGAAATGTACATTGAACATTGCTAATTCGGCTTGATTATCATGTATTAATCTAAATTTTAGTTTATTTTATGTCTTATTATTAGGAAGCCATGGAACATGATGAATGGAGCAATTACACATGTTTCAGGACATAACGGACTCATTGGAAGCACGCGGGAGGAGCAGAGACGAAGAAAATACAGCACCAGCAAAGAACCAGCAGGCGTCGCGGCCCCCTCAGCAAACCAATGCCATACAACATGGCCGAGAGTTGGGCACCGCAGCCCTTATTTTCTAGTGCCCCTGAAGAGTTCCATAAACTTACTTTGGTCTTGTTTTACACATAAATGGACTTCAAGACTTCTCTATATAAACCCAAGTTCGTCCAAACCCTAAAAAAGGAGAAAAAATGAGAAAAAAAACATAAAGAAAACACAGAACAACGAGTTGAAATCTCATATTTGAGAGAGAAGAATGAGGAAGCTTCATGCCAGACAAGATGTTCCTCCGATCTATCCAGGCTATGTCTCTATTCTACATGGAGAACTAATCTCCTAAGCAAAACTAAGGATGAACTCTTGTAATTAGATTCTTATATTCATGTTTTTGATTCCTAAATACTTTTAACTTGTAATAAAATTAATGTTTTGTTATTCTTTATTATCTTTTGATTTATGAATCCAGTGATTGTATTTTTCCAATTTGCATATAGGAATAGTCATGCTTCTTCTATGTGTGCTTGGGGAACCCAGTTGTGACTGGTAATGTTGTTTTATTAGTTGATCTTCTGCTGCAGTATTGCCTGAGGGTATATTGTCGACGTTAGAGAGGTTATAATGATAGCTTTGTGTGCTGTTAACATAGAGAAAGTAAATCATCGATTACCTGAGAATTTCATGTGTTTTGAATTGAATATCTTCTGATTGTTGGTTTGGGATGTGAAACCTTCAATTGAGTAATAAAATGAATCAACAACTGAATATAGTAATTTGATACAAGAGGGATTCCCGACGCTTTGCTGTTTCTTTCTACTGTTATTCTTAAGTATTTTCCATTGTGTTTTATTTTATATTACCAACTTAATCATTATCTTTTCATTAAGTTATTGCTAACGTTTTTGTTTAAGTAAATTAGTTCCTTGTAACCATCTCTCTGAGGAATCGATACCCCAACTATATTGTGATAACCGCAAGTACTTTTTGGGCATAATCAGAAAGTCGCGACGCCTAGCCCGGGAATGTAAATGTGTTTAAAGTGTTTGAATAACATTTCATATAGTCTAGGGTGCCTACTCTTGCATTTTCATATGGCATTACATGCATACTAATAATTTATATATCATAAAAATCATTAAAACTTAAACTTAAAAAAGGGTTAAGAATACTTTTCAACCTTATCTCTTCATTCCAATTATAGAAAATGCCTTTCCTAGTGCGCTGCGGAAATTTCTTCCCTTCTCTCTTTTTGGAAACTGAATTCCACAAACTCAAAGGTAAAATATTAGTTTTTCTCGACGTCACGACTCAGCCTGTTTTGTGTCGCTTTATGATGAAGCGCGACATGGCACAGATTATCCAGTGTCGCGGCATGATGTACTATGAAGTCCAGCATGGCATTTGGCATTTCGGGTATCCATAGCATGCTTGGTAAATGAGTCGGTGTGGCATTTGGTGTCTCAAGGTAATCATAGCACATACGAATAAAGACCAGTTATGGTACTATGGTACCTCTAGGTTTACATAGCGTCGAAAGGGCTAATTCCCCCACGGTGTTCTTGCCCAGTTTGGAGGTGCATAGCATGGGAAAGGCCCACGAGCATCCGTGACGTTTATAGCCACAGGATATGCCCAGCACAGGGAGGGAGAACGCCCATGTGGCATTGGCCGTCTCATTTTGGATCAATATGAGCATAGCACAGAGAAAACCTGATGGCCTTCGTGGCGTTTGCATACTTGAACCTGCCTAGCATGGGAAAAAGTCACATGGCATTGGTTACCCCGTCGATCTATAACTCGGTTTTCCGAGATGTTGGACTGTAAGGTTCAAAATTATTATTTTGGGAGACATGAAGTAGGATGATGTCTCAGGTTATTTTCGGGTCAATACGGGGTGCGTGATACGTCACCTCCGTTGTATTTGTCTTGTTTTTATCATTCTTTTTGTTTTGCTGGATGACTTGGTGTGGGACGCCATTATCAGTCTCCATAGAGATCATTGGAGGTCGAAGATCTTCCCTCCTAGCTAAGCCTGGGAAAGAAATATGACGGCTCAGGGCTGCATTCGTTCCACTGAGGCCATATCATGTTTGTTGGCATATGGTCGGAGTTTCTCCCCCATGGCCATATTTGAATGGCACAAGGAGGGAACATTCCCTTGTGGCCAAGTTATTGTAATGGCTTGGGGCTGCATTCGTTCCGCTGAGGCCATATCATGTTTATTGTCATGGGGTCAGAGTTTCTCCCATATGGCAATATTTCAATGGCACAAGGACGGACCATTCCCTTATGGCCAAGTTATTTTAATGGATCGGGGCTACATTCATTCCGCCAATGCCATATCATATTTGTTGGTTTGGTCAGATTTTTTCCCTTATGGCCACACTTAGACGCAATGAGGGAACATTCCCTTGTAGTTAAGTTGTTGCACTGGCTCGGGGCTGGATATGCCCACCAAAGCTTCTTTCTATGTTGATAGCATAAGTTTGGAAGAAGGTCAAGCAAAGACTATTCTGTTTGAAGAAGTACTGAATCTGCTAAGTAAATGTAATCCAAGAGTGGAATTATATGGGGCTCGAGCATCAGAGTTTGCTATTATTGAGCTGCCGACACTTGTACAATACTATAGCATGCGTCGCGACGCGTGGTGATTTTGGAGCCTATAAATTGAGGCTGAATTCAGAAGGAAAATTCATACTTTCCTCTGGGGAATTTCTTTAGAATACTAATAAGTGAGTATCTTGTTTGTTTGATTTCAGTTTTCTTGTATTTAATTTGTATTTTAAGTAATAAATCTTTCTTTGTTTTATTTAAAAGCATGAGTAGGTAACTTCTTTCTGCCGGGGTAAAGGTGAAGATTTTATTATTATAATTTAGATTAATCTCCCTTATAATATATAAATTATCTTAAAACCTAACTTAATGGAATACCACATTTATGGTCGGTTGGACTTAATTAAATTAATTTTAACTTGACTTAATTGAATACCGCTTTTATAATCGGTTGGAATTAATTAAAAATCTGACTTAATCAGGATATCGTATGTATGATCGGTTGGTAATATAACACAAATTTATATATTATAATAAGAGAGATTTCTTGATTTGAAATAATAAAAGTGGATCCCCAAACCATAATATTTTATTTCATTGTTGTAAATTTTACCTTTTTAGTTTTCAATTAGTTGCATGATGTTTTCTTTATTTATGTCTTTAGTAGTCCTAGTTTATTTATGTCTTTAGTAGTCATAGATATGTGTCGTAACTAAATACATTATCTAGGGTTGTTATGAATTCCAATATCACTGGTTTATAAGTTGGTTATTCTGTGTCTTGAGTAATATATTAGTTTATTTATTGAGTCTTAATCTTAATGCTTCTTATTAACTGGCCACTAATAAGATTGATTTGGTAAACTTAAAATGAACTAGACGAAGGGATTTTAGGTTTCAACCTTAGACTCAATAGCTCACGATCTCACATTCACCTTAGAGATTTCCTTCCAGGATAGACTTATACCTGTCAGGCATGGGTAGCCATTATTGGAACTTGAACTTAATGAATTCAGGTAACTTGGTTAACTTAGACAAATGACTAATTAGGTTACTTTGGGTGTTTGCATCTGACCATCGACAGAGGCTTTTGTATATTTTCGTGTTCCAGGTTAATAAACCGATATATTACATAAACATAAGATAATAACTTCATCTTTAAAAGAATATTGGAAGAATTCACAACCCTAAATAGATTCATAATATTGATTACTTTTCAAGAATTTACTTTCGCACTGTTTTATTTAATTGTTTTAGATAAAAATCATCATCCAACCAACAATCAAGTCAATTAGATACTTGTAGACATTTAGCTTCCTAAATTGATAGCATAGGTATAAAGTCCTCGTGGGATTGATACATTTTATACTATTTGTGTGATACGTGCGCTTGATTTACGTGTGTGTTTACCATCGATCAAGTTTTTGGCGCCGTTGTCGGGGACTTATTTATCATTCACTATTAATTTTGAGGTTAGATACTTTACTCGTGTCTAATTCATTTTTACTTATTATTTTTGTTTTCTTGTGTTTTAGGTTCTCAGAGACTACATGAGAAGAAGCAGAAGCTTTGAAATCCGTCCGCTTGACCCAGAAATTGAAAGAACAATCAGACAATTGAGAAGGGAAATGCGGGAAGGCCAAAAAGCATTAATCAACATGAACAATCAAGAACCTGAACCTTTTGAAGTTTCACCACTAATTCCCATTCGAGATAGAACTATTCCGGTGGTTGACGGCTTCATATCATGCATTATACTTCCTTCATTACCTGTAAATGCGTGTGACATCAAAACATGCATTAAGATGATACAACAATCAGTCCAGTTTGTGGGAAGTGCAACTGAAGATCCTAATGCCCACATCAGCAACTTCCTGGAAATTTGTGGCACATTCAATTATAATCGAGCGGTAGAAGAAGCAATGCGTCTGCGTGTGTTCCCATATTTTTTGAAAGACAGAGTTAAGGCTTGGCTCAATTCACTACCAGCAGGTTCCATCATAACTTGGAACTCTCTTGCCACCAAATTCCTTGCAAAATAGTTTCCCCTAACTAGAACAGAAAAGCTGAGAAATGACATCACATCATTTGTGCAACATGACTTAGAATCCCTATGCGAAGCATGGGAAAGATACAAGGAATTGCTCCGAAAATGTCCCCACCATGAGATTGCAAAGTGGCTACAAGTCCAAACCTTCTACAATGGACTTTCTGGACTAATGAGAACCACAATAGATGATGCTCCTGAAGGAGCTTTAATGGCAAAATGAGAAGATGAGGCATGGGACTTAATTAAAGAAATGGCCAACAATAATTCCTTGTGGCCAACAGAGAGGAGCATGATCCATCGAATAGCATGAATCCACGAAGTAGGAGCCAACACAATAATGAATGCCAAGTTGGATCAAATATGGAAATATCTGGAAACTCTTAGCATGCACGGTAATGCTAGATCCACAAGTTCACCATATGGAGGAGCGCCATATGCTAAATCTTACAACCAACATGATGAAACAGTGAACTATATCAGTAATTTCAACTGACAGTGACACAATCTGTATTCCAATACCTACAACCCAGGTTAGATGAATCATCCCAATTTCGCATGGAGTAACACTACAGGGCAAAGGAACAATCCACCACCAGGATTCCAATAGCATAACAAAGGCAAGGAGTATGAAAAAGAACCAGGAATAGCAGAAGTGTTTGCCCAGATGAAAAAAAAAGAAGTAAAATATAATGCTTTAGCAGCGGTGGTTCAAAATCAAGTAGCATCATACGATGCTATGTTTCAAAGCCAATCAGCTTCTATAAAGGTACTAGAAAATCAATTGGGACAACTGGTTAATGTTCAGAGTTACAGACCACAAGGTATCCTTCCTAGCAACACGGAACCAAATCCAAGGAACATAGGGAATGAGCAATGTCAAGCCATCACTTTGAAAAACGGCACTGAAATCAACAAAGATGTTGGAGTCAAGGCATCTACTGAGAATGTTCCAAAAGAAAGCAGTGAATCAGATCCACAGATGGAGGAAAAAGAGGCAAAAGAAAATGATCGAGAAATATTTACTCCACATCCACATTTTCCACAGCGTCTCTAGAAACACAAACTGGATAAGCAATTTTCTTGATTCCTGAAGATCTTCAAAAAGCTTCATATCAACATTCCATTCACAGAAGCGTTGGAAAATATGCCTACCTATGTCAAATTCATGAAAGATATTCTATCACGAAAGCGGAGATTGGGAGATTACGAGATGGTAGCATTGACAGAAGAATGCAACGCCATCATTCAGAGGATGCTCCCTCCAAAATTGAAAGATCCTGGCAGTTTCATCATCCATTGCACCATAGGAGAACATTACTTCGGTAAGGCTTTGTGTGATTTAGGTACTAGTATTAA